>JAQQSK010007877.1:0-13770 GCA_028658325.1 Potorous gilbertii | reverse complement strand
TACATAGACAGAGAGTACAGGTTCAGTTGAATAAAAAGAGATGAGGTCCATAAAAAATATAAAGTAAAATTAAGGGATGAGAGAGGAAAATATTGGGAGGAGAAAGGGAAATATAGAATGGGGCAGACTATCACTCATAAAAGAGCTAAGAAAAATCTTGTTCAATAGAGGACAAAAGGGAGGAGGTGATGGGAAAAGTGAAGCTTACTCTCTTCACATTTGGCTTAACAATGGAATAACATGCTCACTAATTTCGGTATGAAAATCTATCTTACACTCCAGGAAAGTAGGGGAGAAGGGGACAAGTGGTGTGAGGGGTATGTTAGAAGGGAGGGCAAATGGGACAAGAGAGTGTTTAGAAGTAAACATTTTGGAAAGGGACAAGGTCAAATGAGAGAATAAAATTAAAAAGGGTGGGGTAGGATGCTGGGCAATATAGTTAGTCTTGTACAAAATGACTATTATGGAATTCTTTTGCAAACTGACACATATATAGCATGTATTGAAGTGCTTGTCTGCTCAGTGGGGATGGGGAAGTAGAGAGGAACGAAGAGAAGTTGGAATTCAAACTTTTAGAATCTAATATTGAGAATTATTATTGCATATGATTGGGAAATAAAAAAAGCAGGTAATTGGGTATACAAATTTATCTTGCCCTACAAGAAAAGAGAGAAGATGAGGATAAGAGAAGGGTGGGGTGTAATACAAGGTAGGGTACATTGAAGTAAGAGGTAATCAGAATACAAGGTGTTTTGGAGTGGGAGGAAAGGAGACATAGGGGGACAAATTTGAACTAAAAATTTTGTGGAAACAAATGTCGAAACCTAAAAAGAAACAAACAAACAAGCAAATAAACGAATGAGCAAGTAAATAAATAGATAAATGAATAAATAAATAGAAGAAAAGATATCAACATCTAAATTAATAATGATGGAGGCCCCAATATTATGGTAAACATGTTAAGCTAAAATGATTCTGTATTCATGAAGAATTTCTCTATGCACACAAAATTGAGAGAATGATGTAGGAGATTTGATTTCTGCTGCGAAAATGACTTGAACCCTGTTATTACATAAATTTATACAATTTTTAGTAAATTTTAATTTTTATTTAGTTATTTGTGTTTATCTATACATATGATTTGTTGCCTATAGAAGTGATAAATTATAAAACATATTGTAATTGAAATTTTGCTTAATAATAACCGTAATAATTTCATTTCTATTTAAGGACATTAAACTGTCGATCAAATATTTAGTGATCTGTGATCCCTAAAGACGGAGATTTCTTTATGTGAAAAGATGATATAAATTGACGTTTGTTACCTACTATGTTTTTGAATGGTAGTAACATGGGGAAAGACTCTGATGAAGTATATAGGATCCAGCAGACTGAAATGAGAATAATGAAGGTCTCTGAGTTCATTCCATATGATTATCCTTTGGAAGAAATAGTCACATATAGCTGGGGGAAAATGATTCAGAGGAGATTATGCATTTTTAGGCAAGTATTTGTAAGAAAGATTAGATTTCTTTGACCCCACATGGAACAAAACAGGAGGAAAAGGTGAATGCTAGAATAGGTAGGTTCATGCTTAATGTTAGGGGGACTTCTTAATAACAGCTATTCCAAAGTAGAACGAACTTCCTTAGTTAGCCATGAGTTTCCCTGCACTGGAGGTCTTCAAGGACAGATTATTTAAATGCTTCTCCAGTAAATTATGGGAAGTATTATTTTCCAGATTGGTTTAGATCAAGAGGCTTGCACAACAAATGGTCTATGGGCCATTGGGGCCTGCTCAAGGATTTTGTGAAACATGCTGATGCACTCTTCTGTTTGTCACGTGACCCACGTAAGCCAACCATCTTCAATCTGTCTCTAAGCTAACCCATCTGTGGCCCCAAGAAGTTTAGCTTGTTTTAATTTTTTCTTTTACTTACCGCCAGGTTGTGCAGGACTAGTTTAGATGATCAGTGAAACCTTTGTAGCATGAGATTTTGTGAACCTAATGGTGTTAAAATGGAGGAAAAATGTGGAATGTTTCATCTGTACAAATTATTAGGGCACACATCCAAATACTCTGTTTTAGACTATGATAATGGGATTGAAAGTTATAAACCTTAACAATCATGTTACATCATTTATTTAAGCTTCATACTTGTGTTACCTTTGGTCACAATTGTACATTTAAAAAAAATTAGGGATTGAATCTTTGAGAATCCTTATTCTGTCAGTAGTTATTGTTTAAAGCAGTATCATAGATGTTGATAATTTTTTTCCTAATTGATATTGACTATGAAGAACTTGAAGACTTTTCTCAGTTCCAATTTTCTCTGCATCTTTATATCTTTACAAATAATCATTGGCTAATAGAACATTTCAGGTCCTCATAGCAAATCAAAGACAGGGATTGGAGTGAATTTCAATACCATCACCTTATAACTCTTTAAAATGAGGGAAATTACTTGCTTCTCATTACACATTCCCAGGTACAGAAATAGTTTTTTAGAGAGCGGACTTTGGGGTATAAAGGGCTTCTCAAGGGATATTATAACATCCAGGGAATTGACATTATCTTAATCTTCTCTATGGGTAACTTCCTTTCTAGTACTTACTTTGTGCTATCCACTGAAGCTAATTTTGTTTGGTTATTTGTTTCTTTTTGACTAGAGTAGTATTTCATTCCCCTTGAAATTTTGAAAAAAAAGTATAGGGCATATGAGAAATAAAGTATAGACATTGTCTCTCACATGGAATTGGAAGGCTAAGAATTCCAACTGTGTAGGTCACACATTGTATGATGAGGGACTGTAGACGTTTCTTCCAATAGAAAACTTCTAATATCTTGGTGGTTAGATATGGGACTGAAGAACAGATCCTTTGTAACAAGGATTCTTTTTGAATTGAGATATTAATAATGAAGTGAATGTTGTTTGTTGAAATGAGCTGTCCAATATGCAGTAGCAAATCCATAAAATTTTTCCTTTGAAGATTTCAATAAAAAAAGAGACTGAGATAATGATAACGATTGCTGCTAATAAAAGAAACTCTATTGCTTTCTGTCTACAGAATAGCGTAGAGGGAGGCTGTGTTCTTGGTCTCACTTGATTGTAATATGGAATATGATAAGTACGAGTGAATATGTGCTGATAACTCACAATTATATTCTTTTCAGTGATATCACAATATATTCTTGCTTATCATACTTGGGGAAAAGTTCATACATTCTCATCTACCCAGTTCCAGAAATGGTAGAATTCACAAAAGAGGACAGCTATCAAAATCACATCAACAGGCAGAACTCCAAGGTGGAGTTCCAGTGGGGCTGAAGATGATTAATTCAAAACTGACTTGTCTTTTAAAAAATTCTTAGCTTGTCCTCCCTTTTTCAACTGAAGATGGGAAGGCCAAGTCGTTTCATCAATATGGGAAACTTCTAATGAATAAACTCCACTCACCATTACAGACTGACCAATCATCATCATTAACTTTTACACAGCACTGACTATACCAGACACTGTACTAGGTGCTTTATCTGTAGTTTATAGGCTTTGAGCATTATCTCTGACTCTAGGTAGTTCTGTTACTTGATAGAGTTACCCAGCAAACAGGAGGAAGTGAAAAGCAGCAAACATTTAGTAATCACCTCATATGTTCCAGGCACTGTGCTAAGGGCCTTAAAATTAGTCATTGTTCTTTGGCATTCATTAACTCATACAGAGCTAATGTATGTCAAATGTATGAGTTAAACCCAGACCTTACTGAATCCAAGTGGAGCCCTCTAGTTACTTTACCGCACTATTTCTCCAAAACAAAACAGAAAGAACAATTAAAAAAATTATCATGTTGTATAATATCAATTCCTCTCAAATCTACACATTTTGAGGGTGTTTTTCTCTATAGATTCATGATAAATAAAACTTTAATGTTAATTATCTGTCTTAGCTCTCCTCTCTTCTATTCGCACCTGAGTGTTTTTAACTCTATCTCTTTGGTGCCTCTCAGATTTGTCCTCACTTTTCTATCCTCAGTGCCACCATTGTAGGTATAGCCATGCCCTGCCTAGATTATTTAAATAGGTCCTACACAGAGTTTTTGACATCTATTGTCTCACTTTATTGTCTCCATTCATTAACATGTAAGCAGTGTTCTATTTAGCTAAACCTATCCATGTTCTTCAAATGCTCCAAATCTCTCAGTGACTTTTTTACAGCAGCTAAGTAAAAATTACATTCCCTATCCTGGCACTGAAGATCTTTCTCCCTTCGGCACTACTTTACCTTACCAGTGTTTTTGTCTACTACTCTTCTTCATATTATCTATACTCCATCAAATGAGAACTAATTTTATTGCCTATATTTTCTTAATAATATTCTTTGGATTCCACATCAGCAAAGCCTTGCCTCACTTCCACCTGGTAGGACTGTATGCTGATTTTCTCTTGAAGTTCATTTCACATCACTCCAGGGTGCTTTCTTGATGCGTCTATGCAGCAATACTGCCCTCCACCTCATTTCTTTGATTATATCATGGTGATGTATTTACTATGTGTTATTCTTCATTAGTTATTTCTCTGTTTCATGTCTATCTAATAATTCAAAATCTCTATTAAAGCTGAAATCCTGTTCCATCTCAACTATCTTTTTTTAAATCTTCTACACAGAGTAGGTGCTTTAGAAATATTTTATAATTGAAATGGGAATTCATAAATTGAGGAACTATTTCATACCGTCTGAGGTCTCTTCCAGTCTTAGAGCTATGTACTTCTGATTTCTTTTTCTTAGAAACAAACTGATTACTTTTAGAAATTTAGCAAAAAAACATACCAGTCTCCCCTTATATAGTATGGATTCCCTTGCTTTTCAGTGTTTATAACTTATCATATTATTCCACTGTACATGCCCTAAACAGTGATATTTAAACGTTGCTGTCTTTGCAGTTTCCTTTACATTAAAAAAAATCTCAGAAGTGAGAACAACACTATTTCTAGTGGTTGCTATGTAGCTTACTATCATCTGGAGCAGTCGTGGAGGGACTGATCTACAGAAACTGAAAGACTATTCAAGAAACGAACCTAGCCTTATCAGTGAAAATATAAGAACAAAGTGCCTCTTCCCTAGGTGAATAGGATTCTATTTTCCAATTCCTATTTTGTATTTTCCTTTCTTGAGAGGCAAGATATCTTTGTTCCTTTGTAGTCTCTGGGACCAAGTTTTAACATTTTGAAAAAAAAGTCAAATATGATACAGGAAAGATTAGCTCTTTGCACTTTATCTGATTATTGACATAGGTAAAATATGATGGTATATTTATTCCCTTTCCTGGGTGATTTTTTTCAGTTGACTTTTATATTCTTCTGATATTTTGAGAGAATACTTCATATCTGCTTGAAATATCACAAAGTGATGTTGAAAGAAAATAAGTTATTTGTCTATGCTGAAAGAATCTTGAAAATGCAAGGACAAGAATTCAGAATGAGCAAATTGTGAATATGAAACATACAAAATTATTACTAGTATTTTATTTCAGGCTGTTGATTCGGAACAATGGAAGGTTTGCAATAGAAGCATGTTTACTTCAAGTCATTTAAATTATTTTGTGGGAATAACTGATTTTATGCCATGGAAATATTCTTGGTTGTATATTGAAAACAAGCTTTGGAAAAATCTATTAGAACTTTGAAAATTCCCACCAGCCCTGAACGTGTTATAGTCAACTCCCCCTTCTTCCCTTCTGGGCTAAATACCTTGAAAAGGCATGTACACTAGATGTGTTAAATTCCTCTTTTATTTGCTAGTAAAACTTCAAAAGTCTGCATTCTGTACTAAATAAACAGCTGAAACTGACCTCTCCAAAATTATCAGTGATTGCTTACAGCCAAATGAAAAAAATAAAACATTTAGCAATCCTCAAATTTCTTGATCTGTCTGTATTCGTTGGTTCTGCTGAGTACTATTTCTTTCTGGAAACTCTCTTCTTTGTGGATTATAATCTGATAATAACCTCTTTTCTTTCTCCTTATACTGTCTGACCACTCCTGCTTAGTAAGTCTCATCATTATGCAGACCACTTTTAGTAACTATGGTTGTCTACCGAGGGTCTGTCTTGAAACTTTTTTTTTCCCCTCAATACCATCAGGCTTGATAATCTCATCAGCTAACTTGGATTCATTTAGCATCTCCATTCAGATTATAAGATCTACATATCCAAATCTAGCTGTTCTCCTGAATTCCAGTGATGCAGAACCAATTTTTAGACAATATTAATTTCTTGTTTCATAGACATGTTGAAGTCAACCAATTCCAAAATATAATTTGTCATTCTGAGATTACATTTATCCCACACTAAAAATATCTTGTATGAGGCAAATTAGTATCCAGGTAACCAAACAGCATGGTAAGTAGAATATGGAGCCTGAAGTTATGGCAGCGCATATTTGCCCTTAGATACTGATTAGCTGTGTGACATTGGACAAGTTACTTAATCTATGTTCGTCTCAGTTTCTCCATGTGTAACTGGTGGGAAAATAACTCTTACACCCAGAGTTATTGTGAGGATAAAATGAATAGTTGTAAAGTGCTTTGGAAACACCAATGAACTATAAATGATCAGCTATCAATAATAATTTTAATATGATACTATTATTTTTACATTATCTCCCTCATTTGAATGCAATTTCCTTGAAAACATTGTTTTGTACAATGCCTGCAACAATGTAAACACTTAATAAATGTTTGTTGACTGACAATACCAGTTCTCTCTGGTAATCATAGGTGCTGGAGATTTTCACCTTCTGGTATCTGCAATATATGCCCTTCTCTCCCTCCCATTACTCTCTTGACTAATGCAGGAAAACTCAGTCATGCATCAATCCACTCTCCTCTCCAGCCTTCTTCTATACAATTTTATTTTACTAAAGACTCCTTGACTCTTCATGGGCCCTTTCTTCACCTTCACTTTCCCTTCACCCCCAAACCCAGTTCTGGAAGCATGATCAAATCAACTTGGCCATTATTCCTGGCTGAGGTAGTTTACTTCATTCCCATTTGGTCCAACTCATCAAAGAGTTTTTCTTTAGTTGTGATTACCCTATTAGTGACCGCTTACACAATAGAAAATAAATTTATTAATGCCCACAACTGCCTTTGTTATTGCATTTATATTTTCAATACTTAGCACAGTGTTTTGGATATCACGAGTGCTTAATACATTTTTTCTTCTTTTTATTCAAGTTAACTGTATGAAAATGAAATAACTGAAAAGCTTGAAAGTGAGAGTTTTGGAGTGAGTGACTCTTTATGATAAAGATTATTGGGAACAAGGAACTTAAGAGGGTTAAATAGTAGTTAATGTGAGATAAGTGAGAGGAATAAATATAGAATACATGCTTACTAATGAATTGTTTGAGTGCTACTAGGAAATGTTTCTTTGCTCTCTGCTTCTTGAGTCCTTGAAAAAGAAATGGCAGAAAGCAAAAATAATAACACTAAAAGTAGACATCAGAGCATTTCAGTCAGTGATGTCTTTGGTGATATATACAAATGTGCATGTATATAAGTACATATTTGTATATATGTATGTATATATTTATATGTGTGGTTGCATAAATAAATACACACATAAATGCATTAACATTTCCAAAACTATTTAGGGAGTTGTATCTATTTATAGATGTGTGTATGTATATGCATCCATATATACATATGCATATGTATTACAACATACTTACATATATATCTATATGCATGTACATGCATATACACATATGTAGATATATACACAGATAGATATATGGAATATAGACAGACAGATAGATATATTCTCATCTAGCTTTGAGTATGTTGATTTCTTTTTCCAAACTTAAACTTTCTTCCCTATGATTTAGCCATTCCCCTTGGCATTTAAAACTCCTTGCCATATGATTGCAATCTACTTTTCCCATCAGTTTCTCTACTCTTCCTCCTCTAATCTACTTGCAGTTTAAATTTGACTTTCACATTCTTCCATGGCATTACTGCACATTTTCCCTCTTCCTCTAATGGTACTTTTCCTACCGTTACTTTTACCTCTATCATAAAATGTTTGGCTATTTTTTAAATTTTAGTTCATGTGCTGCTTTTTGTGGAAAAGAAATTCCTGATACTCTATTTTTTAGTCATTTCTCTCTCCTCATTACTTTGCACAGTGGAGAGAATAAATAAAGAATTTATTGAGTGCCTTTTATCATAAAGTCAAATATTATGATAAGAATTTTTACAAATAATCCATTTGCTTTCAACAATAACATTGGGAAGTAGGTGTTATTATGATGCCCACTTTGCATTTAGGGAAACAAGTAGAACAAGGGTAAGTTAATTGCCCAAGGTCTTACAACTAATCATTGTCTGAGTCTGGATTTGATCTCAAGTATTTCTAATTCCGAGTGCCCTATCCACTATTTGAGACATGTTTCCATCAATGAAGAGATTGCCATTTGTGAAGAATCTATTGAATCTGATTTTAGAGATTTAGAGGAATTCTTTTAAAAAATGGAAATTCTACTTCTACATTGTGCATAGAATTTGTTGCATTGCTAATCTACATTTCAGTCCATGGCAGGGTTGAGGAACCTATGGTCTCAAATCTTTTTAATAAGCTGATTTGTTCTGCTAAGTTTAGATTCAGTCAAAGGGTCACAACTGAGGACCCAAAGGGCCATGTGTGGCCTCAAAGCAGGTATCTTATATCATGATAAATGAAATTTTGGGAAATAATATGCATTAAATGTGCAGCATGTTGAAATTTTCTGAAGTTTTAATGAGAAAAAAACAAACAAAAATTCATAATCCAAATGGAAGGATTTGGATTTACATGTTTCTTTGAAAAGTGCGTGCTGCTCACTAAAATAAAACAAAGGAAAAAGTATATTAAGAAAAATGATTTCCCTTTGAATCAAATTGCCAGAAACATATTCTTCCCTTTTGCCTAGGATTTTAGAGAAAAAACAAATAGTCCTTGGCTTCCTGGCTTTCACTAATGTATTCAGATTAATGCTACATCAAATGCAGAACAGATATAGTAGATAAAGTACTCTGAGCCTGCTATCCAGAAGATCTAAATTTATGTCTCTTCTCAAACACTCCAGCTGTGTGACCCCAGGAAAGCAATTTAGTCTCTGTCTCAATTTACTTACCAGTAGAATAGGAATATTAACAACCCCTCTCTTGCAGGAATAAATGAGATAATTTTTATAGAGCTCTGTGTTTCCCATATTGTAAGGACCATATAAATAGTTATTTACTTATATTGGTTGAACCAACAGATAAGAGAAATTTTAAAAAATACCAAAATATCATCAGCTCAGTTCAGATAAGTCTCTTCTTTCTTACGTGTCGGTACATTTCAGAGATTTCCCTAGCCTTTGGCCCCCTTTCCTATCTTTGTTTACTAGATGGACATTCAATTCTCCCTTCACTTTCCAGGGACATTTATGCTCACTTTTACTTTATAAAAGCATCCGTTTTAAGCTCTAAGAAACTACTCCTTCTGTGCCCCAAATAATAGGATATAAATTTTATTTGATAGCATCAATCTCCATTTCAAAATCTTCTTAATCTTCTTGGTTCCTGGTAAGAGGGAAATGTAAAATCAGTTTGCTCATTTATTTTATATCCCTGTTACCTAATGCTTGTTGCTTCTAGCTTCTTTCTGGCTATGCTTCTCTCAATTTGTTCAAGGAGCTTCCCTGTAGCCTAGGACCTCCTCTGCTTTGTCTTTAAAGCTTCAGAGTACAGTTACTCTGTTTATCTAAGACTTCATCTCCTGAAATAGGACCTCATCAGGCCTTGATTATTGGATCTAACTTCTGCAACGTTTTTGGAATATTTTGAGGATATTTTGCTCCTCTCTTAGGACAAAATGTTTCAATATCTCCTGAGGTCACATATGAAGTGGTTCTCTCTAAGGGCAACAGGGACACACACTCTTCCCTCCAGGGAATCTAAATTTATTTCTACAGAAATAGCTTCACGCTAGTTCTCTCTAATTCTCCTTCTTGGTGATACGGCATGAATATACCACCAGGTAATTTAACAATCAGTTATTTTTAATGTGGTATTAGTGGGCCAATGGTTGCTGTCAAAGTCGAAGACACATCTGAAAAAGAAGACAAATAATATGAGAACAAATCTCCAAATATTTTGTCAATGTTTATGCTTATACTTTTAAAAGAGTAGGGAAATAATTGAATCAATAATCATCACACCATTTAAAAGTAATTAAGAATATGGTCTATACTATGAGAACTTCATCAGCTGAAAATCAATAATAAGTGAGAACTTGGTGGGAATTCCCTGTATTTAACTGGCAAGAAGTTAAGTGTTTCAAGCTGAAATATATGCTACACAGATAGTGTATTGGAATTGCTTGCAAAGACTGAATCATTTCTCTGCGATTTGAGTAGAATGATTGTCTGAGAATCCTACATTAGGTCAGTGTGATGGTTGACCAGTTCTAGTTAATCTTGTGATTAAAAAAAAAATTCTTAAGTTGGGAAGAAAAGAATTTTTGTTTTCACCATACTTTCCCCTTGAACTTGAGAAGGTTTATACAGAATAAGGGCTAGTGATATTGTTTACATTGGGAGCTGAAAACAAACTAGATATAGTATTGAAAAGCACCTGAAGAGAGCAACAAAGGGACCAAAACTTGAGTCAAGCAATAAACTCCACACACCTCTAGAGATATTCAGGAAAACTGCACAAAAAGTGAAAAGGGTATCCACCTAATCAGATGTTGCAATTTATCACTTTACCATATAGACTTTAAAAGCTTGAGTTAATTTTGATTTTGATTTTGATTTTGTATATAACTGTAGGATAGTATATTCCAGACACTTTTTATTAAGTTTTGAAAGAGAATACTGCTGTATTTCGGTCCTAGCCATACATTCTCATTAAATATCACTTTTCAAAACCTAATGGATTCATGATGATAATGTACATTGTGAAAATTTAAAAAATAGCCTATTGTTTTGGGCAGAATCAGGATATAATAGCTGGAGACCTATGAACAACAGAATTAGAAAATCCCCAACTTCTTAAGGGTATCCTACATTATGAATGGGAATAGTAACCACTTTGAGAAAACACAGCCTGCTAGTACTTGCAGCTTTGGATAGCTAGAACAGAGCTTACACTAGATAGAGAAACAACATGCATGTCAATCTAACGTTCCAGGTTTTTACCACCTTAACTTTGCGAAGGAGTTAACCATGACCAAACTTAAAAGCAGAAGTTGATACTCTTTATGTCTAAAAATTTCAATGCTAAAAATAGTTTCATTCTTTTGCCCTTCAGAAAAAATAAGGATATTTCTTCTTTGTCTTCCCATGTCTTGCAGCACTTATTAAAGTACCTTGATAAATATCAGAAGGTAGAATGGATCAATAACACACACACACATCACTTACACAAACATGGTGTTTGTTTATATATGAATTTAAAAGAGGTAAAAATATTAAGGCAAAGAACAATAATGGAACAAAAGAAGGAGGGAGGAAGAAAAATGGAAGGAAATCAAAAGTCTGTAGAAGTAGAAGGAATTCACAATCTTTTTAACATTCCATTCAGATAAATGAAATATCTTCAAGGTATCTTCAAGGTAAGTGTTTGTTTAAATGAACTGAACTGACTCTACTCAATACAAGAAAAATCAATGACTGTAATACCGCATTTTTTTTGTTCTATTCCCTTTCTTCTATTCTGTTACCTGAGGTTGCTCCAAATAATTCGTTTTTCTCATTACATATTTTCAGAGACCTTCTGTCATTCCCTCTTCTTGACTACAATGATGTTTAATGTTGTTCTTCCCATTGTGCATTACTATTGGTAAGAAAATATGGCATCATAGCATGCGATTTTCTGTAAAACATCTGTATATGACTCAGATCCACCATTTATCAGTTGTATGATTTAAATTATCTGAAACTCAGTGTCACTGTTTGTGATATGAAGGTAGCAATACTTAAGTTACTTAAATCCCAGGGTTGTTAAAAATTAAATAAAATGAGACCTTAATTTGAGATGCTACATTATTATTTCATATTGTATAAAAACTAACAAATAAGGACATTACAAAAGTAGGAATCAAATCATAATATTAAAATTTTCACTAAAAATAAAAATCTTGGTGTAATAATATCAAGTAACTAATCAGATCAGTATTTATTTAGATTCTCTTGGGTTACATGCTAGTATTTAAAAAGACAAAATAAAAGCCTTCCCCACCTTAAGAGACCTTATATTTTATTCAAAAAACCAAACTTTAAATATTTAAGCATGTGTAAAATATATTTAAAACAAATTCATAAAGAGAAGAAAATTGTAAAGGTGACCTGCTAAGAGTCAGGAGGAATGGGTAAACATAATACAGTGTAGTGTTTTTGGTTTGTTTGTTTCTTTCTTTCTGTTGGGAGGAAAAATGAGGGAAATAAGAGGAAAAAATCCTTTCTCTGGGCACTCAAGGGTCACAAGAGGTAGTAGAAACTTTATTTACCCTCAGCCCCACATCCTTAAATCTGGGCATATTCAATGAGGACTCTTGGAAAAAATCGCCTCTCTAGCAAAGACTGTTCAATAGGTAGAATACAGTTTTTCTACCCAAGATAAAAGTCCTAGTATGATAAGACTCTGCAAAAAGATCTTAAACCAGACACAGAGAAGAGTATTTTCTCCCAATGTGCACAATGGACATCTTACTCAATACAAAGAAGAAAATTGAGCTCACAATTAAAAAAAAAAAGACAGGGGGGGCGGAGCAAAGATGGCGTAGTAGAAAGACTCATATTTGCTAGCTCCAAACCCACAGCCCATAGATTTCCTGTAAAAAGAACTCCTGACAAATTCTGGAACAGTGGAAGCCACGCAGCAACACAGTGAAGGAGATTTCCATTGCTGAGAGCCCTGAAAAACGGACCGCAAAGGTACCCCGAACGGGAGCAGAGCCCTGCCCTGCGGAGCCCTCCCTCCCCCTCCCCCTGCCCCGGCCGCACCGCACTGACAGGAGCGAGCAGACCCAAGCAGGCGTCAGGGTCCTGAATCTCTGGCAGTGGCGAAGGTCCCTCCAACCACAGACGCATAGGTCAGAGACAGAGACGGGCTGAGAGGGGAGCAGGGTATCTCCAGGACTCGGACCCCCTCGGGAGGTGGGGGCCGGGGCAGAGGCAGAGGCAGCTGAGCCAGAGACTCCCAGAGAAGGCAGAAGCTCCACTGAAGCTCCATTACAAAAGATCTCTGCATAAATCCCCTGAGGGAACTGAGCCTGAGAGGCGGCCCTGACCCCCACCTGAGAACCAGCAGATAAGCTCCCCTTGAAGAGCACTCAGGCCTGATGCCAAAAGCCCTGAGGCTAGGGAGCAGCATTTGAATCTCAGACCCCAAGCACTAGCTGGGCAGATCTAGGCTGGGGTGGAGAGGACTCTCAGAAGTCAACTAACTGGCTGGGAAAATGCAGAGAAAAGGGAAAAAAACTAAGACCATAGATGGTTATTTTCTTGAGAAGATGATTCCGCCATTCCTCTTTGCCGACAACGAAGAGATCTGCTTACCATCAGGTAAAGACATAGGAGTCAAAGCCTCTGTATCCCAAATATCTGAAATAGATACCCCATGGGCTCAGGCCATGGAGGAGCTCAAAAAGGATTTTGAAAATCAAGTCAGACAGGTGGAGGAAAAACTGGGAAAAGAAATGAGAGAGATGCAAGAAAAGCATGAAAAACGGGTCAATACCTTA
>JAQQSK010007876.1:0-13770 GCA_028658325.1 Potorous gilbertii | reverse complement strand
GGAAATCTCCTTCACTGTGTTTCTGCGCGGCTTCCACTGTTCCAGAATTTGTCAGGAGTTCTTTTTACAGGAAATCTATGGGCTGTGGGTTCGGACCTAGCATAGGTGAGTCTTTCTACTCCGCCATCTTGGCTCCGCCCCCTTGGATCTTCTTTTCTAAAAGGAAAACAACCTTTGATTAATCTACTTTAATCAAACACAATATCATTCAATTAGTTTAGAGGAAAAAGTAATCACACTGATCTTCAGAGGAAATTACAAGCAGCAGAAATTACAAGCAAAAATTACAAACAGAAAGAACAACAGACAGGGATTCCAACATAGACAATACACACATCTGGGTTTTCAAAGTTGGGGGGCTCCTTAGCAGCTGCCTAGAGTCTCATTTGGCACACAAACCTTCTTCTGAAAACTAAGTCCCAAAGTAAAATCTCACCTCAGAGTATTTATATACTTTTCAGAGTGGGAGCACAGGACCCTCTGATCCAGTGACTCAGTAGAAATTAACAAAAGGTATTTGAGGTCTATTAATGTGCAGGAAAGATCTTGCTGCTACAACATTGTACATAGTAACAGAAATATTGTATGATAAAAAACTATGAATTACTTAACTATTCTCAGCATACAATTATCCAAGACAATCCCAAAGGAGTCTTGATGAATCACACTATCCACCTTCCAAGAAAGAACTAATGGAGACTAAACATAGATCAAGGCATACTCTTTTCACTTTTTTCCCCCCATTTTTTCTTTTGATTTGTTGCTTCTTTTACAATATAACTTATTAGCTATTTTACATGATTGTACACATATAACTTATACTAAATTGTTTACTCTTTTGGGGGGAGGGAGTAGTCGAGGGAGGCAAAAAATTTTGAATTAAAATTTAAAAAAATAAATGTCAAAAATTGTTCTTATATGTAATTTGGTGAAAACATAACATGCTATTTTTAAAAAAGAAGAAAATGTATCTTATTTATTTTTAATATATTAGACATAAATAAAACAAAAAAATAAGTAAGATAGTACACAGATTCTCTTGCAAGAGGCAAAAAGAGAAATTATGGCAGTTTCTTTTTTATCTTGTGCCTCAAAGCATCATTTATTTCATAGGGTTCAGCTTTACCTCCTTTTGCAGTTCTCATTATTAGACAAACACACACACACACACACAAAATGTTGATGATGATCTTTGTGACTTTTGTACTAATATCTCTTTCAGATGATGGAGTGTTGAAAAGCAACCTGTTGAGAACTTGACAAAAACATAAAAACCAAGTCAGTAACTGATGTGATACTTCTCTGGTTTCCTTTAAGTCCCAACCAAAATTTCATCTTTTACAAGAAGCTTTCCTTAATTCTTCTAAATTTCAGTTAAGTTCTGTTAATTACTTTCTCTTTATTATGTATATAGCTTGCTTTAGGTGTGTGTGTGTGTGTATGTGTGCGTGCGTGTGTGCATATGTGTGTAAACACATACATATACACATATCTGTATGTGTATATACGTGTGTATTTGTTTGCATGTTGTCTCTCCTATTAGATTATATGTTCCTTGAGAGCAATCCTCTTTGCCTCTTTTTCCATCCCTAGTGTATGTTAACAAATGTATATTGAATTAATTAAGCAAAAGTGAGCAGAGAGAGGAAAGGAGGGATGAAAAATATATATGAGAACATGATCTGTTTTTAAGAACTGAGAGAAGCCACAGGTGGGAAAGTTTCTCGGAAGTCTCACTCCTGGATACCATGAAATATTTTCTTTTCCGGTGAGAGATCCAAAAAGTGCTAGATCAAGAACCATTGAATGATTTCACAAAAATTGCAAATAACTTAAAAGACTGTAAATAAATACCTGCTAATTAGGGCTTCACATGTAGATGAGAATTGCACAGAAACAGGCATGAATACATTTTGATCAGTACTAGTGGAGGAAGAACCCACAATGAGATTATAAATCTATTAAAGATAGAACTAACTGAAGAAAAGCAATACCCACTCTTGAAACAGCTCTTCTCCACTCCCATTTCTGATAAATCCAGTCATGTCCAGCAATAGCTATCATTGGTCCATAAGGAGAAGTATTGTTTTCTCTGGGTCCTGGAGTGCTAGATTTCCTTGTAGTGCTCAGTTAATCTTCGTGTGCTGTTGGTGACTAGAAAGAACTAGTTTCATGGGGAGAGGATCAACCAGCACTTCAGAGGATGAGGAAGAAATCCAGCCTACAATCAATAGTTTTCTCAATCAACAGACTCCTATCTGAGACATAATTTTCTATAACCATGACTTTCCCATTCAGGAGTGGGGGTAGGTAGAGCTGACTAAGAAGCAAAAAGTCCATTGCATCACTCTTCTAATCAAAATCTTTAAGATTCCTTATTCCTTAACATGCAAGTTTAAATCTATACCTTAGTTCTCAAGACCAATGACTATTTCTATTCTATTTTCCAGACATAATCAAACTGTATATTTCCATGTGTCCCAAGAAAACAGTCCTAACTGCCACCTCTCATAATCCTCAACAATTAGAACATCAGTCTAAAATTTCCAGTTAAAAGATGACTATATTATAAAAAGTACTCACATTTCTAGAGTATTTTGTTGTATACCAAAGTTGGTTTCAGTTATATAATCTAAGAAGTACAAGTATCATCATCCACATTTTACAAATGAAGAAACCAAGATGCAGAGTGATTAAATGATTTGCTCTAAGTAATGATGGCCATAAACATCAGAGAATAGATTGAAACCCAAGTCTCCTGACTTCAACTATAACTTTCTTTCCAGAACTTCTCACCACTTCTATTACACATGAAACAGAGTATAGAACCAAACAGTTTGACTCTCTTGAATCCACCTCCTTCTTACCTGGCCCATTCTTTAACCCCCAGGAAATCTTTCCTTAACTTTTTTTCCTTAATGATGATTCCCTCTCTGGGTCCATCATTTTGGAAAGGGCCCTGGGACCAGTTTTTATTTCATTCTCCTCTAAAGACTCTCAAGATTCTACCTCCTTTTCTACACCTGTGGCATTGTCTTTTTTCTCTTCTATCCCTTCTTTCAAGTACCCCTTTGGGTATCATCTTCCTTTATTAGAACACTTAGGGTATGGAATGCTTTGCTTCATGTATTTGTACTCCATGCTTCGTAAATTGTCCTACATATAGTTAAGGGCACAATAAATGTTCTATTTATACATTCATCTAGTTATCTACCATCTATCTATCTTTGGAATCTATACATCTAAATGAAGCTGAAATATTTTATAGTCAGTTAAGATTTAGTGGTATTAGCTGATGTTGTAAATGCATTAAATCAGTATATTGGTTCAGTGTGGTTTCATTGTTATTAATCTAAATGACTGCAACCCCATAGACCAACATTTTTATACCAATACACACTTCAGTTTGGATTACTCTCTGTCTCTGCTAGTTTTTCTTTGCCAACACACTTTCTACTGGAGTCCTATATTTCCCTCCTTGGCAACTAGCATAAATTCAGTCTGATATGAGTGATAATTTTCTCAGTCCTCAGGATGTGCTTTCTCATTTTCTCTTATATAGAGCTCCAAGACTGTGGAAGATATTTCAAGGAATCAAGAGATTCCTTCCCATGATACCAGACCATTCTACAAGGATCTTCAAATTGTCCCTGTTATCATTTCTGAAAGTCTCAACTGAGAAACTATCTTACTTCACCTCCCTCTACCTATGGAAAATTCTTTGAATCAATGAGCAACAATTTATTAAACACAAACTATATGTCAAGCATATGTTAGGCACTGGGGATACAAAAAAAAAAACCAAACAAACCTTGCTTTCAGGAAACATATCAATAGAAAAAGTATGTGCTTATATGAAACATATACAAATTGTAAACAAAACAAATATATCTTGAGGCAGAAGGAAGGAGGCACCAGAAGCTAGAAAAATCAAGAAAAACCTCATGTAGCAGTTATTACTTGAACTGAGCTTTTGAGGATTCTAAATATTTGAGATACAATTCTGATTGTCTTTTGGACTCCAAGATTGGTGCTCTATCCACTGCATCAGGTTTCCTCTCAGTTTTTCTCCAACTTCTTCATTGGATAAATAAGGACTGTGGCCTAAATAAGAACTTACGGACCTTCTCACCATGATTTCGTGGTCTAAGGTGTGGAAATTAGGTGGTGAGATGTATAGAGCACTGGGCCTAGAATCAGGAAGACCTAAGTTCAAATTTGGCCTCAAATACTAGTTTTGTCACACTGGGCAAGTCACTTAACCTCTGTTAAGATACTTTTCCGGGGCGGAGCCAAGATGACGGAGTAGAAAGACTCACATTTGCTAGCTCCGAATCCACAGCCCATAGATTTCCTGTAAAAGACACTTTTCCTCATTGGTAAATGATCATAGCAATAGCACCTACCTCCCAGGGCTGTTATGAGAATCAAATTAAATAACAATTGCAAAGTGCTTAACATATTGAAATGCCTAGAGTATTGAAAATGCTATATAAATATGTGTGTTATTATTATGCTTTGCATATCCTGTAGAACTTAGAATAATGAATTCATTATACATTGTAAACACTTCAAATAGATCTGTCCAATTTAACGAAATTTATTTTTTTCATAACTCATATAAAACTAGAGAAAATCTGGAACAGCAGAAACAGAATTTTTTGTCTTTTATGGTCACCCCATTTATTTTTATTTACATAAATAACACAGATACAACCAAGACAATAGCTCAAAAATACTGGGTTCTGAACATTAAATAAAATGGAGAATAGTGCAGTCAGAATAGGATGAATGCAGTTTTTACAAGAAATAAATGTAATCATCCAGACAATGCTAAGGCCCTCCAACTTTAGATCCATCAAAAAAGTCTTCAAGAAAATAAAATCTAAATAAACCATGCAGAATCCTTGTTTTTATCAAAACAGGTGAGTGGATATTTGATGATATCTTATCCTCCCTGTAGTTCAATGTTAAATTCAACATTTAGAAATGAATTACAGTACTTTTTGACTTTTTTTAAATATCAAGAGCAAGCTGATTGAAAAATTAAATTATCTAGAAATAAGTATCAGATGAAAAAAGAAGTAGGTGAACTACTAGCTCTCCAAAGGAAAAGTTGGTGGTTTTTTTTTCAAATATATTTTCCACTTTCTCCAACTTTAGCCAAGGGTCATATTCTAGAGTAGAACTCAAAGAGTTTTATAATAAATAGAAAGAGAGAGAGAAAGAGAAAGAGAGAGGGGGGGAGAGGGAGGGAGGGAGGGAAAGAGAGAGACTATTTCTATAAAATTGATTTCTTTTGTAGTTCTTTGTATTTTATTTTATGCATTTAAAAATGTTTAAAAAGAGAGTCATAGGCTTCATCACACTGCCAAAAGGATCCAGGACATAAAAAATAAAGAACCCCTGTACTATGGGTTTAAGGACTACTGCAGTTGGGTAAAGAGCTAAGTCCAGCCATGTGTAGATTGCACAGCAAGTCCTGGTGTATCAAACTTCTGAGCATTCAAACAAGACTATTCTTTTTCTCCATTGCCTTTCTATTTTCTTGACAGAGTTTTGTTCATAAAAACTTTCATTTTACGTCTTCTCTAGAGTGACTTTTGCCGATGTCTGTTCACCTCCACCCACATGAAATCAGCTCCATTTTAATCCAGTAAAGCTATCAACTGCTTTGGATGTGGCTGTCAAGGAATTCATTGGAAGAAGGAGATTGATGGAGTCCCATGAAGCCTGAATTGCCTAAAAAGTAAGTCTGTTCAGACTTTAAATGTTCTAATAAAAGTAGCATTAAAAAGAGCAAAGACTGGAGGAATGGGGATGGAGAGAGAATGATAGAAGAACAGGAAGATCAAATCAGTCTCTTCTGTCCTGGACTGACAGAATTTCTAATAAATGATTCAATTTTTGCTGAATCTTATTTCATTTACATTTAGTATATCATTTTTGGGGTGAAATAGACTTGTATAACATATCATCCCACATTTGTACTAGACTCATTTGAGATATAACACCCTGTAATAGAAAATTCACTTGGATACTGGAGGATTATGGTGATTTTGTCTTATATTACCTGTGTGACTTTGAGAAATTCATTTACCCTCACTAAGCTTCTTTTAAAATCTATAAAGTGGGGTAATAATACTCATTAACCTATTTAAGAAATGAAAAATGGTAATGGAGAAAAATAATACATATACTTCAACTGTTATGTGAATGCAAGTTATTAATTATGAGAGATTAATGGGATATTAAAAGGCTATTTGGTTGACGTAGAACATGGTGAAACATTGTTAAATTGTTTTTCATTTGGGGGATAATCTAAAGAATGTTAATCAAAGCAAAGATGTATTTTGGATGCTGAATTAAGATAGAGAATTTCTATCAAATAAAGCTATGTATTTTTAAAAATTTTGAATATGCCAGTATTTTTATTAATACTAATTTACTGTTTTAAATATCACAGTGTTTTATACGAATCATCTCATTTAGTCTTCCTAGCAACAGTGTGAGATAGGCAGTAGAATAATACTTAGTAAATTTAAGTGAATTGTCTACAATGAAAGAGCTAATACATGTTAGAATTTGAATCCAAGTTTTCCTAAATCTAATTCTAACACTGTCCAATACCCATAAACATTTACATGTATATGTTTTTATATACATATGTGTATGTGTGCATACATATGTTGGTATCTATATTCATTTCAAGTTAAATAAATAAATTGCATGACCCCCTTTGAATTGTAGAACTAGTTGGAAAGCCCTTCTCTAGATTAGTAGGTCTCCTAAGACTGATCTGAGAAAAAGATGCCAAATTCCTCTCCCTTGAGTTTACCATTGAATTCCTACTGCTTTGAATTCCTACTGCTTTTTGCCACAATAGTTCTCATTTGGAATCTTCTGTGTGCTCTAGTCCAGTAATCTTCCTCGGGACATGCTGAAAATTTTCTTTATGCTCATATGGCACAGCTTAGATTCTTCCACATTTCTCAAAATATAAATCAAATATTACATCAACTGAAATAAGCAGCTCTCTTTTCTGACTCTACAGAGTATTTCATCTCCTCTCTTCTTTTATAAGCAACAACTCAATAGTTTATGGATGCTCCTCTTGTTTGAACAATGTTCCACAATTCTTGTTGCTTCTCATCATTGTAAAATTTAGATCTAATATTCATAAGAACTGAAAGAATTCTTTCAAATGGAAAGGCTATTATAAAAGTCTGAATGAAAGACCTAATAAGCACAAAGGAAGAGCTTTTATAAATATCAAATGCATTACAGCCAAAGTTGGGAGTTAGGAAGAGGGTGAATTCCTTTGTCATACATAAAAATTGCTGTAAATCCTTGATCACTAAAAATGAGCAAAACGTGATATGAATTTGATGCCCATTTTTGCAAGAAAAAATTTAGTTAAATATCCAGAAACTAATGGTAGTCGTTTAGTTTTTAGAAGTCATAAAGAACTGAGCAAATATCAGCCTACTGGGAAGAACAGTATGTTGATACCATTAGAATATAATAACATAAATTGATAACTAAGCAATATGAGTTTCTAAAGATCAAATCATAACAAATCTATTTTTTATTTTGACTGAAAAATACTTGGTTCGGTGTCATGGAATGATATTTGGAAAATAAATTTAAATAAGTACTGCTCAATAGCATTTTCATAGAGAATCCAAAGTGTGAAAGAGACAAAAAGAAAGGAAGATAACAGAATATTTTTTTTTATTTCACTGAGGCAAGAACTTAGTGAAAGATATTTTAGAAATTGAAGTGTTTAATGTTAATTAATTCTGTGGAATGGTAAGATAATAAATTAGAGGAGAATTAAAACAAAAAGGGGAATGAAAATCTATGGCACTTTTTTGAAAAGATGTTAATATAGTTTTACTTCTTTTTCATGAAACTCTTATGAGTTGTTGGAGGCACCTAAAGGCCAGGTGAATTGTCACTGGTCATAAAACTAACAAATATCAAAGGTAGCAAGCACATGAATCCAGATTTTTCTGACTCCATGCCTACACTCTATACACTGATTATAGTGTGCTACCTGAATATATCTCAAACAAAATACTAAAACTCTTGCCCCTACAAAGATATTTTTGCATCCCATATGAACAGTGTTTTATGCTAGGGTTATTGACTTAGAGAAGCTCTTCTGTTCTGTTATACAAAGGCAAGCTGACTCAGAACACATAATGTTCCCTTATTGATGTACATAAACAAAATTGGCAGTCCCACCCTTCAGCAACCAGCTCATTACCAAGTAAATAATTGCATATGATCTCACAGAATCTCTTCCAATTGTTTTCATGGTATTATCAGGTTCTATGGCCCTGTACAGGTATGTGGAACACTTGGAAAAATACTTTTTAGCTCTTTTGATTTATGTTTGACCTAGTAGAAGACACAATCTTCTCTCTTCTCAGCACCATTTGTTGTTGGGCCAGATTCTTTGTGACTATGTGGACCATAATCTCCATGGGGTTTTCTTTGCAAAGATACTAGAATGGTTTGTCATTTCCTTTTCCACTGGATTAAGGTTAATAGAAGTTAAGAAATTTGTCCGGTGTTATAGAGCTACTAATTATCTAAGGCTGCATTTGACCTCTGATCTCCCTGACTTCAAATCCAATGTCTATGCATTGAACAATCTACCTGTGTCTTTTCAACACCCTGGTACCCAAGAATGTACTCATTTGACATATTGGTTCAAATTAATTTGCTACACTGAAAATCAAAGCATCCAAGCATTAGAAAACAATGCTTCTAGTAAAGTTGAATTTTAAGTTTTCCTATCCTTTTTTCTGTAGTCTGTCTGTTTGATTTTGCAAATAGACAGACAGAATGAGTAGATAGATAGACAGGCAGATAGACAGACAGACAGATAGACAGACAGATACATACATACATACATAGATACATATACAGATGATAGATGATAGATAGATAGATAAATAGATAGATAGATAGAACATGCACTGATTACATAC
This sequence comes from Potorous gilbertii, assembly GCA_028658325.1. Lineage (NCBI taxonomy): Eukaryota > Metazoa > Chordata > Mammalia > Diprotodontia > Potoroidae > Potorous > Potorous gilbertii. Next base: position 4,768 of record JAQQSK010007876.1, on the reverse strand, counting down.
GTTGTGCAGCAATATGGCTATACCCCCAAAGTCATTTGGAGAAAATCTTTTTGACTTGGGCTCAACTTCAAAGTCAAAGAAAGAGGAAAAGGAATTTCCTCACTCCAATCAATTCATATGATTTTGCTCCCCAGGAGGATAATTCAATAGGAAAAATTTTCCCTTGGTTTGGCAAAATAGTTATTATAAGTATTATATTATATTATATTAAATATTATAATATAATAAATATTACAATAAATAATTTAATATAATAAATATAGTAATTATAGTCAAAGAGTAAAAAAGTAGTAAATAAAATCATTGTCTGGGTTGGTGGGGGGAGCTAAGAGAGATACAGCAAAAAAAAAATGATTATATTCTCTTTTCAAAAGTCTCATCAGCAAGCATGACCACAATGAGTGTTAATATTTGCTTTTTCAAGTAGTTTCAGGCACTTACAAGCTGTGTGACCACTGGTAAGTCACTAACCTTTTTGAAACTAAGTTTCAACATTTGTAAAATTCAAAATCTACCATAGAGTGCTGTTGAGAAAATCAAATAACATTCTATGTGAATACTTTTATAAACCTTGAATCACTGTACAAATACATTGTGGACATTTAGAGAAAGGTGGGAGTCACACGACATGATTAGCCCTGAATCATATCACACAAACACACATGTGTACGTACACACACACACCTATACAAATAATATTGATTATATTTTGCCAGAAAAGAAATAACTGATTATAAATGACAGTCACTTCTGAATCAACTCATGTCTAGTTAGATCATTAACTATTAGAGAAAAATTAAAAAATACTAAAGAAGAAGAGAAAGAAATAAACTAAGAAGGTATTATAGTCAATTAAGCTAATTCTTACTTGTTACTATTTAAACAAAAATCAATTAGAAAGAGACATTGATGGATTATTACTTTCTAAAGAAAAATTTAATAGATGTAAATCAGTTATCATGGTGAGGAAACTTAAGAAGTCTATAAAGAACCTCATCTACCACTTCTCCTCCCTATAGAACACTACAGATTCCATCTCAGGGTACCTGGAGGGACCAAATCCTAACCGTACACTGCGGCACAACTTCCTTATTCATAGTGGTGGTATATTGCTTCTGTGGGACATGTGGCTATGAATCCTAACCTGAGCCTTGAAATCAGGTCTATAGCATTACTCTTAGGAGCACTGGCCCTTTCCATTGACCTGACAGTCAAGTTGTTACATGTATTATCTTCTGTAATTGGAGTCCTTAACTGACAACTATGATACTTTTCTCTTTCCTATTTGTATTTTCAGACCTTTGCATGGTTCTTGACATTATTATAAATGATTACTATTTTTTCACTCACTCACTCATTCATTCTTTCCCAATTGGAGATATATATGGCATCTGAAGGCAAGCTAAGATTGGAAGATGAAATCATATGTAAAATTGTTTATAGAGGGAAAGTGTAAAATTAAAAGCTCAATCAACATAAAATGGCAAGAGGCAGTAGAAAGAAAAAAAATTTTTACAATCAGGTGAGATATTTATTTAAACTAGATCATCTTAAGATGAAACATGGAGGACAACAAAGACAAAACTTGGAAAAGATATCAAAGATACTCTGATCCTCAAATCTTCCTATCTTCTGATTTCTTCCCCAATAATTATAAACATAACCAACCTTCCTCCACCACTAGAAAGTCCTTACTGGATCCTCCCTTTTCTGTTAATTGGCTAGTATCCACCATCATCCTTTTCTTAACCAAAGTCTTTTAAAAGCTGACTTCAATCAATCTCCATTTTCTCCAATACCTATTGTCTTCAAATTCCTCTTCGATATGACAGTTGTTCTCATTTCTCGACTGAAACTCCTCTCTCCAAAATTACCAGGATTTTTTTTCTACAAAAACTAATGGCCTTTTCTCACTTCCTCCTGAATATCTTCTTTTTCCTGAGTTTTCATGATATTACTTTCTCTTGATTTCCTTCCTCCTTCTTTAACAGTTATTTCATATTTTTCCATTGATGGAACTTAATCTATGCCATACCCATTAAGTGTGAATGGTTCTGTTTCAAGCTTTCCTCTTTTTCTCACAATAAACTCACATTTGATGAGTTCATTAACTCCATTGGATTCAGTTATCATCTCTGCTCAGGTGACTATCAGATCTATATATACAATCTCATGTTCTCTCCTCGTTCCACATTATCAACTGCCTATAAGATATTTTGAACTAGATGTAGTATAAGCATCTTACAGACCATATTTCCTTTCATCAAAATTGTTATCTTTCCAAATTACCTTCTTACTAGTGAAGAAATCCTGCTAGTCATCTTATTCACAACCTCAGTGCCATCCTCCATTGTTACCCCACCAGTACAGTCAGTTGGCAAATGATGTCACTTTTATTTCGATAGCATCTGTCATATACATCCCCTTTTCTTGACTTAACATGATAATTATCCTCATTCAAACCCTCTCACATCATACCTGGAAGATTGAAATAATTTCCTCATTGGTCTCCTTATCTCAAATCTCTTCCTACCCCAATCCATCCTTGACACTGCTGACAGATTTTTCACACTAAAAGTCAGATCTAACCAAGAAATTTTTTTATTCCAGAAACCTTATTGGCTCTGATCTTTAAATCTCTTCTCAATCTGATACTTTTCTGCTGCCTTTTCAATATTTTAATGTACTACATACCTTACTCTACTTGATGGTCCACCCATACTGGTTTATTTGGTATTTCACATAATATTCCATTTCCTAATTTTGTGACGTTATACTGACTGTCCTCCATGCTTGGAATATTCAACTTTCAAATCATCATCTTTTGGAATCTATGATCTCCTTCATGATTCAGATCAATATCATATCTGCAAGACACTTTTATCACCCTGGCTTCTAGGTGTTACTTCTTTATGAAATTACCTTATATCTACTGCGTAACTATTTTCTTACTAATAGACAAGTTTTCTACCCATTACAACAGAATATGCTTGAAGGAAAGGATTGTTTTTACTTTTTCTTCATATTTCTAGTGCTCAGCATAGGGCTTACTACATAATAAGTGGTTATTAATTACTTGTCAGGTGATTAATTGAATTATATAAGCAGCTACTTCATCAATGACAGGAGATCCATTACAACATTTGGACTCTAAAAATACAGTAGCCCATATGACTTGAAGAAGTAGAAATGTATCCAAAGAAAACAAAGATTAGTAGCCATCTAGAACAGACCAAGTACAAACAAAGGAGGTGGGTGTTGTAGATGACACAAAGTTGAAAGTATACAGAGGTCATTTTTTAAGATATGTAAAACAGAATAATATAATGACAAACTCTTGGGGGAAAATGACAGACCTAATTATTACTAAAATGATGAGGAAAATAATAAATATCAAAAATTGCCCACTTTTTTGCATCTTTTCTCTTTTTTTCTCACAAACATGACAAATATAAAAACAAATGTTGGGGTGGCAGAGCCAAGATGGCAGAGTAGAAAGACTTGCATACGCTAGCTCCAAACCCACAGCCCATAATTTCCTATAAAAAGAACTCCCAACAAATTCTTGAACAGTAGAAGCCACACATCAATGGGGTGGAGATTTCCATTCCAGAGAGCCCTGAAAAACCAACTCCAAAGGTCCATCGCACACTGGACAGGAGTAGAGCCTAACCCTGCCCTGGTCAAGCATCACAGAGAGTAGCAGATCTGAGAAAGCTTCAGGGACAGAATCTCCATCACCCGCAAAGATCCCTCCATCCACAGACTCACAGGTCAGTGAGAAAGATGTCTGGACAGGCTGAGAGGGCAGCGGGGTATCTCCATGACTGGGGCAGCTTCAGAGTCAGTGGGAAGCCAGAGGCTCCCAGAGCAGGCAGGAGGTCAGCAGCATCTCCATTACAGAAGGTCTCTGCATAAAATCCCTGAGGGAACTGAGCCTGGGAGGTGACCCTGCCCCCACCTGAGCATCAGAACTTAAGGTTCCATTGAATAGCAGCCAGGTCTGCTGCCAAAAGGCCTGAAGCTGAGGAGGAGCATTTGAATCTCAGACCTCAAGCATTAGCTGGGCAGATCTAGGCAGGGGTGGAGAGGAATCTCAGGCTGGGAAAATGCCCAGAAAAAGGGAAAAAAATAAGACCATAGAAGGTTACTTTCATACTGAACAAATGATTCCACCCCTTCTCTCTGATGAGGAGAAACAGTGCTTGCCATCAGGTGAAGACATGGGAGTCAAGGCCTCTGTGGCCCAAACATCTGAAATAGATAGCCAATGGGCTCAGGCCATGGAAGACCTCAAAAAGGATTTTGAAAATCCAGTTAGTCAGGTGGAGGAAAAACTGGGAAGAGAAATGAGAGACATTCAAGAAAGCATGAAAAATGGGTCAATACCTTGATAAAGGAGACCCAAAAAAATGCTGAAGAAAATAAGACCTTGAAAAATAGGCTCACTCAATTGGCAAAAGAGGTTCAAAAAGCCAATGAGGAGAAGAATGTTTTCAAAAGCAGAATTAGCCAGGTGGAAAAAGAGGTTCAAAAGCTCACTGAAGAAAATAGTTCTCTCAAAAGTAGAATAGAACAGATGGAGGCTAATGACTTTCTGAGAAACCAAGAAATCAAAAAACAAAACCAAAAGAATGACAAAATGGAAAAGAATGTGAAATATCTCATTGGAAAAACAACTGACCAGGAAAATAGAACCAGGAGAGACAATTTAAAATTATGGGACTACCTGAAAGCCATGATCAAAAAAAGAGCCTAGACATTATCT
>JAQQSK010007875.1:0-13770 GCA_028658325.1 Potorous gilbertii | reverse complement strand
GGAACATTGTGGCCAAATTCCATTGTTCCCAGGTCAAGGAGAAAATATTGCAAGCAACTAGAAAGAAACAATTCCAGTATTGTGGAAATACAATCAGGATAACACAAGTTCTAGCAGCTTCTACATTAAGGGATCTAAGGTTGTGGAATAGGATATTCCAGAAGTCAAAGGAATTAGGTCTAAAACCAAGAATCAACTACCTAGAAAAACTGAGTATACTACTTCAGGGGAAAAACTGGTCTTTCAATGAAATAGAGGACTTTCAAGCATTCTTGATGAAAAGACCAGAGGTGAAAAGAAAATTTGACTTTCAAACACAAGAATGAGAAGAGGCATGAAAAAGTAAACAGCAAAGAGAAGTCACAAGGGACTTATCAAAGTTGAACTGTTTACATTCCTATATGGAAAGACAGTATTGTAACTACTGAAATTTTTCGGTGTCTGGGTAGTTGGTCGTATTATACACACACACGTACACACACACATGTACAGGCATGCATGTACACACATATGCACATGCACACACACACAGAGACAGAGAGCACAGAGTGAATTGAATAGGATGGGGTCATATCTTCAAAGAAATCAAGGTAAACTGTAAGAGAGAAATGTAGTAGGAGGAGAGAGAGTGCAATGGAAAGGGATAAATTATCTCTCATAGAAGAGGCAGGCAGGAGTCTTCTTAGTGGAGGGAAAAAGAGGAGAACTGAGAAAAAAAATCATGAAGTTTACTCTCATCATATTCGACTAAAGGAAGGAATAAAATGCACACTCATTTTGGTATGAAAACCTATCTTACAATACAAGAAAGTGGGGGAGAAGAAGATGAGCAGGTTGGGGGGGATGATGGAAGGGAGGGCAATGGGAGGAGGGTGCAATTTGAAGTCAACACTCTTGGGGAGGGACAGGATCAAAAGAGAGAATAGCAAAAATTGGAGACAGGATAGGATGGAGGGAAATATAGTTAGTATTACACAACACGACTATTATGGAAGTCATTTGCAAAAATACACAGATATGTCCTATATTGTATTGCCTGCCTTCCCTATTGGAATGGGTAGGGAGGGAGGGATGGGGAGAAGTTGGAACTCAAAGTTTTAGGAACAACTGTTGAGTATTGTTCTTGCTAGTAGGAAATAAGAAATACAGGTAATGGGGAATAGAAAGTTATCTGACCCTACAGGACAAAAGAGGAGATGGGGTCAGGGAAGGGAGGGATGAATGAAGAGAGGGCAGATTGGTGATATGGATAATTAGAATGTTCAGTGTATTGGGGAGGGGGGAAGGAACAAATGGGGAGAATAGTTTGGAACCCAAAATCTTGTGAAAGCGAATGTTAAAAGTTAAATAAATAAATTTATAAAAAGAAAAAATGAAATGAGGACACTGCCACAGCTGCCAGTGATTCAGTCCCACGAGGCCTGTTTAGGTCTCATCTGTAGTGACATAGGCCATGATGAACCGGATTCTGCTTCCAGCCTGGTGAAATAGGCACTTCCTGTCTACTTTCCAGGCTGCCTGAGCCTGGAGATTTGCTTCATTCTATCAGACTGTGGGTTCTGCAACTTCAGAATGTGTTTAGAGTGTTTTTTACAAGTATTTTCAGGGATTGGGGAATAGTTCAAGCAAGTGCCTACTTTTACTCCATCATCTTTTCTCTGGTTCCCCAGCCCTCTTCTTTTAAACAAACCATGAATTCTGAAAATTCGCTAAATATCCATTTTTCTTTTTATTTATTATCATGTTTAATTTTTCTGGGTATAATATTTTTGGTTGGAACCTCAGTTCTTTTGCTCTTTTATTTATGGTGTTCTAAGAACTGTAGTCTTTTGGTATGGCTGCTGCTAGGTCTTGTGTTATTCTAATACTGGAACCAACATATTTAATTATTTTTTCTTGTTGCACATAATATTTTTTTCCTTGAGCAGGGCCTTTTGGAATTTGAGTATCATATTCCTGTGGGTTTCCTCATAGAATCTCTTTCAAGTAGTTTTCACTATTTTTTTTCTATTTCTACTTTTACCTCTTGTTTTAACACTGTAGGACAAGTTTCTTTAATTATTTCTTGTGTTATTGTATCAAGATACTTTTTTTTAATCATAGCGTTCAGGTGGTCCAATTATTCTTATTTTCTCTTCCTGATCTGTTCTCCAACTATTACTTTCATTTATCAATTCAATAGTTTTCTTAATTTCAATTTCATTAATCTTTCCTTTGGTTTTCAGTATTTCTATTTTGGTATTTTCTTGGGGATTTTCAGTTTGTTTTGTTTCTCCAAGTAAGAGAAGTAGATAGAAACTGGGAAGAGAAATGTGAGTAATGCAAGAAAGTCATGAAAAACTGGTGTTTCCTAAAAGAGATCCCAAAAATGATCAAGAAAATAACACTTTAAAAAATAGACTAAGACAAAAGAGATTCATAAACGCAATGAGCAGAAGAATGCCTTAAAAAGAAAATTTGTCCAAAAGTTCACTGAAGAAAATCATTCTTTAAAAATTAGAATGCATTGAGGCAGAGTCAAGATGGTGGAGTGAGCTATGACTCACCTAAGCTCTCAGACAAACTCCTTCTGAAAGGAGAATCTGACCAAATTTTGGAAGTGCGTAATCCAGTGCTAGACAGACTGTGACAGATTCGGCGCCCAGGTTGGACAGGAAGGTCCACAGGAAGAATCTGTTCCGCAGGAGTGAGCCCACAGCACACAGCGCAGTGCTACCAGCACAATGGAGCAGAAGGGCCCCGAGAAAACTGAGAGTGGTGAGCGGAACCTGCAGAGTGGCACTGAGGGTGGGAAACAAGCTGAACCGAGCCAGTGACAGCCACCAAGAGCCAGATATCAGCGCAGCAGCTCCTGAGACCTTCAGCCTGAAGACTAAACTTCAGTAAGTCACCTACTTGAACTTCTGGGACCCAGGATGGTGGAGTTATCAGTAAATGCTCTCTCCTCCCTCCTTGATGGCCGTGAAAGAGCCATAAAATATTTCCCCAGGAACAATCCTGGGTCAGTGGATACAGTAGAGTGGCCAATAATAGTCTCATAATACCTGAGGCTAGAAAGATAGCTAAGGTGGATTCCACCTACTGTGGTGGAGGCAAACCAGAAGGACAGAGGACCCAGGGCAGAGAAAACCCACACTAGGACCCCACGCAAGTCTCAGCACCAGGAAAGGGGCCCCAGGAGGTGTGGGAACATGCATTAGCATCTAGGCATGCCTCAGCTCTCAGGGGAATCAGAAGGACAATAGGGCAGCTGGGATCACTAGCCCCTGAGCTTGGCTTTGCCTCAGTTCAGCTGAGGAGATCTCCTGTGACCAGACCACTCCTCCCCCATACTTAACAAGCTAACCCCAGGGCTGATCAGGGAGACACAAAAAAAAAAAAAAACTTGCTTTCAGCTTTTTCACACATCAGCTCAGCAAAAAGTTCTGTAACTTCTGACTGAAAGAAGCAGAAGCCACAACACTCAATCAACATCATAAACAAGAAAAAGCAGTGGGGCAAAAAAAAAAAAACATAGAATCTTTCTATGGGCATAAGGACCAAACACAAACACCAAAGAGGTCAGAGCTGAGACTGTACTTCCATCTGAAACTTCAGAAGGGACTATGAACTGCTCGCAAGCACAAGCAGCTCTCTTGGAACAGCTGAAGAAGGAAATAGAAGATAAACTGGCCAATGATTTTAAAAATTTTGATAAAGGAATTCACTGATGAGAACATCTCTTTGAAAAAGTAAATTGAACAAATGGAAAAGGAAGTTCAAAAATTAACTGGAGAAAAAAAAGAAAGAAGAAAATCAAATCACTAATATAAAAATGAAAGGGGTGAACTCACCTCCAATGAGGAGGAAATTAAAACAATAATTAGATATTACTTTGCCCAACTTTATGCCCACAAATTCGATAATCTAAATGAGATGGATGAATATTTTTAAAAAATACAAATTGCCCAGATTAACAGAAGCGGAAGTTGAATACTTAAACAACCCCATCTCAGAAAAAGAAATTGAAAAAATCTCCAGGGCCAGATGGATTCACAAGTGAATTCTATCAAACCTTTAAAGAAGAGTTAATCCAATACTATATAGAATATTTTTGAATATTGGGGAAGAAGGAGATCTCTCAAATTCTTTCTGTGATACAAATATGGTTTTGATACTCAAACCAGGAAGAGACAAAACAGAGAAAGAAAATTATAGACGAATTTCCCTAATGAATATAGATGCAAAAATTTTAAACAAGATTTTACCAAAATGAATACAGTATCTTATCATGAAAATAATAAATTATGATTTGGTAGGATTTATACCAGTAATGCAGGGCTGGTTCAATATTAGGAAAACTATTAGCATTACTGATCATATCAACAACAAAACTAACAAAAACCACATGATTATCTCAATAGATGCAGAAAAAACTTTCAATAAAATACAACAGCCATTCCTATTAAAAACACTGGAGAACATAGGAATAAAAGGAACTTTCCATAAAATAATAAGCAGTATCTACCTAAAACCTTCAGCAAGCGTTATATGCAATGGGGATAAGCTAGATGCATTTCCAATAAGATCAAATGTTAGCTGTAGCAATTAGACAATATAAAGAAATCAAAAGAATAAAAATAGCCAACGAAGAATCTAAGTTATCACTCTTTGCAGATGATATGATGATATACTTAGAGAATCCCAGAGATTCAAGTAAAAAATTACTTGAAATAACAAATAACTTTGGCAAAGATGCAGGTTACAAAATAAACCCACACAAATCTTCTGCATTCCCATATATTAGCAACCAAGTCCAACAAGAGATAGAGAAATCCCATTTAAAGCAGGGGTAGACACAATAAAATACTTAGAAGTTTATCTGCCAAAACTAATCCAGAGATTATATGAATATAATTACAAGACACTTTTTGCACAAATAAAGTCAGATTTAAGTAAGTGGAAAAACATCAGTTTTTCATGGGTAGGCCAAGCTAATATAATAAAAATGACAATTCTACATAAATTAATTTACTTATTTAGTGCCATACCAATTAAACTATCAGATAATTATTTTCTGGAGCTGGATAAAATAATATCAAAATTCATTTGGAAGAACAAAAGGTCTGGAATATCAAAGGGAGTAATGAAAAGAAATGCTTGGGAAGGTGGTCTAGCTCTACGAGACCTCAAATTGTATTATAAAGCAGCAATTATCAAAACCACTTGGTATTGGCTAAGAAACAGAGGGGTAGACAAATGGAATAGACTTGATACCCAAGATACAGTAGGCAAGGAATATAGCAACCTGCTGTTTGATAAACCCGAAGACCCCAGCTTCTGGGATAAGAACTCACTGTTCAACAAAAATTGCTGAGAAAACTGGTTAACAGTCTGGCAGAAATTAGGCATAGACCCATGCCTGACACCGTACACAAGAATAAAGTCCAAATGGATACATGATTTAGGTATAAAGATTGATACCATGAATAAACTAGAGAAGCAAGGAATAGTGTATTTATCAGCTTTATGGAGAATGGAACAATTTCTTACTAAAGAAGGGATAGAAAGCATTATGAAATGCAAGATGGATAATTTTGATTGCATTAAACTGAAATGTTTTTTGCCCAACCAAACCTAATGCAAACAAAATTCGGAGGGATGTAGTAAATTGGAAAAAAAGGTTTACGGCAAAGCTTGGGGATAAAGGCCTCATTTCTAGAATATATAGAGAACTGACTCAAATGTATAACCATACAAGTCATTTCTCAATTGATAAATGGTCAAAGGATATGAACAGGCAATTTTTAGGGAAAGAAATTAAAGTATCTCTAATCATATGAAAAAGTGCTCTAAATCACTACTGATTAGAGAGTTGCAAATCAAAACAACTCTGAGGTACCACATCATACCCAAAAGATTGGCAAACATGTCAGAACAAGAAAATGATAAATTCTGGAGAGGATGTGGGAGAGTTGGAACACTAATTCATTGTTGGTGGAGCTGTAAGTTCATCCAATCATTCTGGAGAACGTTTTGGAACTATGCTCAAAGGGCTACAACATGTGCATACCCTTTGACCCAGCAATATTGCTACTAGGATTGTATCCCCAAGAGATCATAAAAATGAGAAAGGGCCCCACAAGTACAATATTATTTATAGCACCACTCTTTGTGGTTGCCAAAACTGGAAATCAAGGGGATGCCCATCAACTGGGGAATGGCTGAATAAATTATGGTATATGAATGTAATGGAGTACTATTGCTCCATAAGAAATGATGAACAAGAAGACTTTAGGGAAGCCTAGAAGGACTTATATGATCTGATGCTGAGCGAAAGGAGCAGAACCAGGAGAACTCTGTGCACAGCAACGACGATAGTGTGCGAGAGTTTTTTCTGGTAGACTTGGAATTTCATAATAACACAAGAACTTACTAAAAAAAAATCCCAATAGTGGTATTCTAAGGCAAAATGTCTTCCACACTCAGAGAAAGATATATGGAAGTCATTCGCAGAATGTAGCAGATCATGTTTGTATGTGTGTGGGTTTTAGTGTATTATGATTTGATTTGTTATATGATTTCTTCCATTTATTTTAGTTGGACTACATAGCATGACTATAGTGAAAATGTACTCAATAGGAAAGTATATGTAGAACCTACACAGAATTGTATGCTGTCGCGGGGAGGGAGAGGGGTAGTGAGAGAACTGTGGGGGGGATAAAAATCTTAATTTTAAGGAAGTGATTGTAGAACACTAAAAAAATTATAATAAAAAATTAAAAAAAAGAAAGGAAATAAGAATTTCTGTAGCCCCTACTATGGGGCAGGAACTGTGCGAAATTCTTTGCAAATGTTATCTCATAATCAAAACAATTCTGAGGTACCACAACACACCTGTCAGATTGGCTCATATGACAAAAAAAGAAAATTATAAATGTTGGTTAAGATGTGGGAAAACTAGAACACTAATGGATTGTTGGTGGAGTTGTAAACTAATCCATCCATTCTAGAGACCAATTTGGAACCATACCCAAAGGGCTATAAAACTGCATACCCTTTGATGTAGCAATATAACTACTAGATCTGTATCCCAAGGAAATTATAGAAAAGGGAAAAGGACCCACGTATTCAAAATATTTGTGGTGGCAAAGAATTAGAAACTGAAGGGATGCTCATTAACTGATGAATGGATGAACAAATGTAATGGAATACTATTTTTTCATAACAAATGATGAGGAAGCCAGTTTCAGAAAATCTGGAAAGATTTACATGAACTAATACTGAGTGAAGCGAACAGAACTAGTAGAACACTGTACGCAGTAACAGCAACATTGTGCAAGGACCAGCTCTGATGGACTTAGCTCTTCTCAGCAATGCAATGATCTAAGACAATTCCAAAACACTCATGATGAAAAATGCTATCCACATCCATGGAAAAAGCTATGGAGTCTCAATCCAGATCAAGGCATAATATTTTCACTTTTTTTTTCCTTTTTCATGGCTTTGCCCTTTTGTTCTGATTCTTATTTCATAAGATAACTAATGTGGAAATATGTCTAATGTAATTGTAAATATATAGCCTATATCCAATTTCATCCTATCTTGAGGGGTGGGGAGAGGAAGAAAGGAGGTGGGAAAATGAAAAATTCTAAACACTATATGAGTGAATGATAAAAGTAAAGATAAATTAAAATGTATTTGTTAAGTGGAAAAAATAGAATTCAGCAGATGGAAGCTGATGAGTTTATGAAAAATCAAGGAATTATAGAACAAAACCAAAGAATAAATAAAATAGCAGACACTGTGAAATATCTCATTGAAAAATATAACCAGGAGAGACAATTTAAAAATTATAGGACTCTCTGAAAACCATGATTAAATAAAAAGCCTAGACATCATCTTTCAAGAAATTATCAAGGAAAACTGCCCTAATACTCTAGAACCACAGGTAAAAGTAATATTAAAAGAATCTACCAACAGCCTCCTGAAAGAGATCCCAAAATGAAACTTCCTTGGAATATTGTAGTCAAATTTCAGGGCTCTTAGTTCAAGAAGAAAATATTTCAAGCAGCAAGAAAGAAACAATTTGAGTATTGTGGAAATTCAATCAGGATAACACAAGATCTAGCAACTTCTACCTTAAGGGATCACAGGGCTTGTCATATGATATTCCAGAGGTCAAAGGTTTAGGATTAAAACCAAGAATCACCTACCCAGCAAATCTGAGTAGTGTATTTCAGGAGAATAAATGTTTATTCAACAAAATAGAGAACTTTCAAGTATTCTTGATGAAAATACCAGAACTGAATAGAAAATTTGACTTTCAACTACAAGAACCAAGAGAAGTATGAATAGGTAAATGGAAGAGAAATCATAAGAGCCTTAGTAAAGTCAAACTGCTTACATTCCTACATGGAAAAATAATATTTATAACTCTTGAGACTTTTCTCAATATTAGAGTAGTTGGAGGGATTATGTACATATAAAAAGAGGGCACAGAGTGAGTTGAACGGGGAAAAATGATATCTAAAAAAACAAAATTAAGGGCTTAGAGAGGAATATATTGGGAGGAGAAAGGAAGAAGTAGAATGGGGAAAATTAACTCTCTCATAAAAGAGGCAAGAAAAAGCTTTTCCAATGGAGGAGTAGAGGGAGGAGGTGAGAAGGAAAAAAGTGACCCTTAGTCTCATCGTCTTTGGCTTAAAGGGGGAATAATATGCACACTCAATATGGTATGAGAACCTCCTACAGTACAGGGAAGTAGAGGAGGAGATAAGTAGTGTGTGGGGTGGATTATGGAAGGCAGGGAAGATGGAAGGAAGGGGTCATTAGAATTAAGCACTTTTAAGGAGGGATAGGGTTCAAAGAGAGAAGAGAATAAATATGGGGCAGGACAGGATGGAGAGAAATATAGTTATTCTTTCACAGCATAAATTTTATGGAAGTCTTTTGCACAGCTACACATATATAACATATCGAATTACTTGTTTTCTCAGTGTGGATTGGTTGGGAGGGACAAAAAGAGAGAAGTTGGAACACAAAATTTTAAAAACAAATGTTAAAAATTGTTTTTACATGCAACTGGGAAGTAAAACATACAATTAATAGGTTATAGAAATCTATCTTGCCCTACAAGAAAATAGAGGATGTGGGAATGAGGGAATTAAGGGGTATGATAGATGAGATGGCAGACCAGGGGAAGGGGTAATCAGAATGTGTGCTGTCTTGGGGTGGATGGAGGGGAGAGACGGGGAGAAAATTTAGAACTCAAAACTTTGTGAAAGTGAATGTTCAAAACAAAAAATAAACAAATAAATTTTCTTTTTTCAAAATTTTATTTATTTTTATTTTTTGGGTGTTCTACAATCACATCCTTAAAATTAAGGTTTTATATCTCCCCCGTCCCTCCCACCTTTCCTTCACTATCCCCTCCCTCCCTACAGCAGCATACAATTCTGTATAGGTTATACGTGTACTTTCCTATTGAGTACATTTTCACAATAGTCATGTTATGTAGTTGAACTAAAATAAATGGAAGAAATCACATAACAAATCAAAACATAATACACTAAAACTTACACATAAATAAATTTTCTAAAAAGAAAAAAAATGAAAGATGTGCATGATTTAAAAAAATAGGGTAATATCATAAGCAAATTAAACAAACATAGATGATTTTATCTGCCGCATCAATGGATAAGCAAAGTATTTATCACCAAACAAGAGATAGAGAAAAGTAAATAAAAGGGATTATTTTGATTAAATGGAATTAAAAATGTGCTACTCAAACATAACTGATGCAATCAAAATTAGAAGGAAAGCAAAAAATTTGAGGGAAAACTTTAAAGTCAATTTCTCTAATAAAACCTAATTTTTCAAATACATAGAGAATTAAGTCATATTTATCAATATACATATATATATATATATATATATACACATATGTGTGTATGGTATGTGTGTGTATGAGTGATTCCCCAATTGATAAACGGACAAAGAATGTGAACAGTAAATTTTGAGAAGAAGAAATAAATCTCTCCATAGTCATATGAAAAAAGTAATTACAGATTAGAGAAACATAAATTAATATTTACAAATATATATATATAAATATTTATAAAAATAAATTCTGAGGTACCACCTCACACCTATCATATTAACTAATATTATAGAAAAGGGGAATAACTAATGTTGATGTGTAATGGGGGAAAAATGGAGGACCCTAATGCACTTTTGATGGAGCTGTCAACTATTATGGAGAACACTGGAACAATGTCCAAAGTTTAATAAAACTTTGACCCTCTGACCCAGCAATTTGACTATTAGGTCTGTAATCTAAAGAAATTTCAAAAAGTGGAAGAAAGATGCTTATATAGAAAAATATTTGTATCTGCTTTTAGTGATGGCAAAGAATTGGGTATCAAGGGGATGTCCATCAATTGGAGAATTGCTAAGCAAATTGCTTCATCTACTTCTGATGGAATACTACTGTGCTATTAGAAATGACTAGTACAAGCATGGAGTGACAGCAATGTATACCTTTAAGTGTACTACTCTGTAGCCTGCAGGTTCACATTTCCCTCCTTGTTCTGTGGGTCATTCTACTTTCTCTGAGTTATCTATTTCTTTTCTGCTGGCATCCATCTCAGATGTGGAATGGCTGCGTGCTCACTTGTCTATGAGTTATGTTGAAGGCTATGTGCATTTTGAGGGGCAATGGAACCATGCAAGGCACTATCCACTTCCAGCAGAAGCAGGCTGGGGAACCTGTGGAAATCAAGAGGAGCAATACATGATTAGCTGAAGGAAATAATTGATTCCAAATCCATGAACCTGGTAATAAAACTCAAGGATGTCCCAGTGCGTGTGTCCACTTTAGTCCTCAGTAGGTATAACTTTAGGTATCACTTCCAAAAAAACTTGGTGGAACAAATGATGATGAGATTCATGTTAGAGGCCTTGGCAATGTGATTGCTGACAGTGATGGTGGGGCAATAATGTCTCTCAAAGATCATCTAATTGAATTTTCAGGACCAATATCTACCATTGGCCATACTATGGTGGTCCACAAGAAAACTTATGACTTAGGCAAGGGGTGAAATGCAGAGAGTGAAATGTTTGGAATTAGTGGACCTTGCCTAGCTTGTGGCATAATTGGGATTGCTAAGCAAGTAATTTTCCTAGGCTATAGCTCAGGCACCTAGGACAAGATTTATATGATTACATGTAGAAACTTACTTGAAAACACCATTAAAATACTAATCTTTAGTTAAAAAGGAAGAAAAAGAAATAATTAGCAGGATGGTGTCAAAAAAATCTAGGAATATTTATATGAAGTGGAACAAAATGAAGTTAACAGAATCAAGAGAGTATTGCACATCATAACAGCAATATTGTATGATAATCAATTGTAAAAGTCTTAATTGTTTTGGTCAATGCAATGATCCAAGAGCATTCCAAAGGACTTATAATGAAAAATGCTATTAGCCTCCAGAGAGAGAATTGGTAAAGTATGAGTGCAGACTGAAGTATAACCTTTTCACTTTATTTTTCTTGCTTTATTTATTTATTTTGCAACATGGCCAATATGGAAATATAGTTTGCATGACTTCACAACATAATTGATATCATATTTATTGACTTCTCAATGAGTTAGGGAGGGCCAGGAAGGAAAGATAGACTAGAACTTGAATTTTTTATGTTAATTTTTTTTAAAGAAATCAAATATATTTAGCTCATTGTTTCAAAGTAATTATTTCAGATCATGAGTCAGAGAGATCCCATGGCATCAAGATCAAAGTTAGAAGGGAACGTAGATGATATTTAGCTCAACTCTTTCACTGTATAGGTGAAGAAGATCAGGCATGGAGAAGATGAGTTAATTAGAGTTGTAATAAGTATCAAAGCTAAGATATAAAACCAGGTTCTATGACAATTGCTAGTTTTGTGTCCTTGGGCAACTCATCTTTCTGAGTTTCAGTTTCATCGTGTGTAGAATAAGGGAAATAGTATTTGCAATACTTACCTTATAAGCATGTTGTAAAGATAGGATTTTATAAAACTTTCATATGAATCACGTATAAAAATATAGATAATGCCCCCTCTATGTATGCATCAAATTGGACAATTAGCATTCCAAGTGAATTCACAGAAAAAAGGAATGCATTAGGCAACCGTGGAGAAATATTATTATTAATCAGCCTTTCACTGAGCAAAATACCTCAGGAGACTAGTATCATGTGGCATTCCAAGACAGTCAACATTGTATTTTCTGACCTTAAAACAAATTCCTTCATAATCATACAGTGATTTGGCAGAAAGGTATCATTGTTTATTCACTTCTGCATAATATTTCAGTGTTGTTTGGCTTAATGTCCATATTGAGAGAAACCAATCACTAATTGTATTTTTATGTATACTTCTTAAGCCAGAAGTGCAAAATTTTTATAGAAGTGCCCTTCTATCCCCCTCTGGCACTATAGAAAACATAGGAAGATATTATTTCAAGACCACCTAGAACCTATAAACAGAACACTACAGAAATGCAGTAATGAGACTTTCTTCACAGCATCCTAGGAAGGTATCTCCAGGTTTTTTGTGATGTAGAACAGCTTTCTTGCTCAAAGTACTAACAAGAGAAAACACACACACACACACACACACACACACACACACACACGGCAACGAACCAAAAAAAATAGGAACTGGAGCGACGCTATATGGATGCAGGGAGTAGGAATAATGCCAACAACAACAACAATGAAAACAATCCTTTATTATATTTGACTTTCCTAGGCAAACCTAGGGTTGCAGGAGCTGATTACTAAAAGAGTAGTAATGCCTGAGCTGGTTTTTTTTATTGTTTTTGTTTTTGAAACAGTGACTTGGGAAATCTTTTGGACGAATAGGCCAGAAAGAATAACAAAAAAAGGGTACTTCCAAGGGATAAAGAGAATAATATATAGCCACCAACTGACTTCAGAAGACTGAAGCATTAGGAAAATTAATCTGAATATTTAACAAGTAGAGATATAAGCTGGCCCGAGAAGAAAATGGCGTGGGTATTTCTGGAAAAGAATAATGCATATTTGTTCATTTTTTTATTGTTCTATAACTTTATTTTTTTCTTTTCAAATAGTATTCTATTTCTTTAACAATTATATATAAAGACTACTTTAGCATTCATTTTTAAAAATTGAGTTCCATTTTTTCATCTTTCTCCCTTCTCTCTATCTTTCTTAAAATGCTAAGCAATTTGGTAAAGATGAAATATGTGCAATCATGTAAAACATATTTCCATATTAGTAATATTGTGAAAGAAGAAAAAATGAAAATAATAAAGAAAGTGAAATTAGTATACTTAGATCTATATTTTGACTCCATCAATTCTTTCTCTGGGCGTGGATAGCATTTTTCATCATGAATCCTTTAGAATCATCTTGGATCATTGTAAAATGTTTATTCCTACAGATAAAACAAAGATCCAGATTACAATTCTATTGCTAACTAGGAAGAAACATGATACAGCAGAACAAGTGTTGAACATGGAATTAAAAGACCTAGATTCAAATCTATCTCTCATACTTATTACCTATGTTACTGTTAACAATTTGTATAATCTCTCTGCCCTCTCACTTTCCTCTATAGTAAAATGATATAATTGGTCTAAATGATGCCTTGAGTTCTTTTGAGAAATCCATGATCTTACAGACCTAACATAAGGTATTTACTCTAAATACATATATACATATATATATATATATATATATATATATATATATATATACA
>JAQQSK010007874.1:0-13770 GCA_028658325.1 Potorous gilbertii | reverse complement strand
CATATTATAATGTAATATATTATATCAAATATATAGAATTTATAATGCAATAGATTTGAATAATGTATAAAACTTTGCATAAATGCTTGTAAACTTGACTTGCACTTAAGAAGTCTAATAATTAGCAAATGTTTAGCACTTTAAGAAGAATAGTTAATATTTACATAGCATTTCAAGGTTTACAAAAGTGCTTCACTCAGAGTAACTTGTTGGATCCTCACAACAACCCTGTGAGTTAGGTGACATTATCCCCATTCTACAGAAGAGGAAATCAAGGCAAATAGTGGTTAAATAATTTGCCCGAAGTCACACAGGCAGTAAAGGTCTGAAACAGAATTTGAACTCAATTCCTTCCTGACTCCAGCTCAGGGGCGCTATCCAGTTTGCCACTTAGCTGGCTCCACGAAGGTTGAAGATCAAGGCATTTGTCTTTGGGGACTTACTGAGTTAAATAGCTGCTTGAACCAGCTTGTCTCTGGAGGAAAAGAATAAGCAGGTATTTGTAGCTCTGTTGAGCATATTCACATCCCCAGCCCTGGCCTTCTGCAGAGTCTCCACACCCATCTGTTATATTTGGGGTGTTCAGGGAAAGAGAGGAGCCACTTTGAGCCAAAACACCTTCCTGGTCTTGTACTTCCTGGTCCTGCCCTCACAACCTTCCACTTGAAATGTCCAGAAAGTCTGAGATGTCCACCACATGGCCAAGCAGCTGAGACAATTAAACATAAACTGTACTCAAGATCCTGAAGTGGTTTGTCATTTCCTTCTTCAACTCATTTTACAGATGAGAAAACTGAGGTAAATAGGGTTAAGTGAGTTAGCCAGGATCACATAGTTAGTAAGTCTCTGAGGTTAGATTTGAACTCAGGGAGATGAGACTTCCTGACTCCAGGCCCAGCACCGTATCCGCTATACCACCTAGCTACCTCATGAGCTTTATAAAACTCACTGATAATATTTTATTAACTATTTATGTCCTTTAAAAGAGGGTGCCCTGCACAATGGTAGGCACATAAAAGATATTTAATGATCTTTCATTGATTGAAAATGATAAAAGTTCACATTTTATACAGTACCTTAAAGCTTACAAACTATTTCTTCCCAACAACCCTGGGAGCCTTCACAGGGGTATGAACAGGGCATTAATATTTTCTTTTTACAGATGACATAACTGAACCTCAAAGACATTAAATACTTGCCCAGGATCACACAGTAACTGCCAGCACCAAAATCTGAACTCAGATCTCTCCTGCCTCCACTTCCAACACTCTTGCTTCTTCTAACATAAAGACTATGACTGAATTTTCCCTCGATTTTCTCCAAGCTAAATAAATGTGAGTTTCTTTTCTCTCTCTTCTAATTCTATCCCATTCACAATTTTTGAGAATCACCTGTGAAACATCTCCTATGGAAAACAGGAATAAAGATATCTGATATAAATTAACCCATCTCTCCACCAACGCCTAGCATCATTCACAGCCCACAGGATCTTTAAATGTTTAGCAGGCCCCAGTCTAACTCCACATCCTTCTTTCACTCTGGGACCAGCCCCTCAATCCAACACTTCAGGATTTGCTTTTTATCCTTATTATGGGGGAGAGATCGATGACATAATCTGTCAAGTATGATTCACTTTAAGTTTTCCCTGAACAAAGTGAAACTTGATCAAGTTAACCAGTCCTCTTTGAACAACGAGGCCTCTGCACACAAATTAAATTTCCTACTGTACTCAGAATTTTATGATAAGCTAAACAGGAGTTAATTCCCTACGTCAATCCATGCCCACTAACACTGATCTCACATTTGGGTAGCCAAAGTGATGACAGGTGATGACATGGGAGCCTCAAGGCTCTTAGGGAGGCTGTGTTTTCAAGAGAACACCCTCAGCACACTTTGTGCCCATTGTTCCTAGGTTCTATATTTCCTACTCAACATTGTGTTATGAAATTGTCTAGATCATTTTAACAAGTAGATTATGATCCAAACTGTCTTAAATAACACACCCCAGAGGCCTAGCCCACAGAGGAAGGGTGTTTCCAAACTTACTTGAGTGGAACGGGGTTGAATGATGCTGATGTCCCCAGTTAACCTGTCATTGTGGAATTCTAGATTAGGATAAGAAAACCAAGAGATTTCTTCCTAGTCACTGTGCTCTTTATATACAGATCTGCTTCAGTACTAGATAAAATTGGAAGCCTTTCCTAAAAGTGGAAGTCTCAATCAACAAATGTCTATGGCAAGGTTTCTGTCCCCTGAAGCCCAGACCAAAATTATTTATTCATTTGATCATTCATTCATTCATCATACATATTTGTAGTTGTTTGGTCATTTCCAGTTGTGTTCAACTCTTTGTGACCCCATTTGGAGTTTTCTTGGCAAACATACTTAAATAGTCTGCATTTCCTTCTCCAGCTCATTTTACACTTGAGAAAACTGAGACAGACAGGGTTAAGTGACTTGCCCAGGATCACACAACTACTAAGTATCTGAGGCCAGATTTGAAATCAGATTCTCTGACTCTAGGCCCTGACTCTATTTACTTCATCAACCAGCTACTCCAATCATACATATACTAAATACATACTATATATGTAGTCTTGGGCAACAGTAACATATACTGAGCATCTAATGCTATGCCTTACACATTAAAGCATGCAATACTTATTTCTTTCCTTCTGAGGAATTCACAAGTGTAGAAATGAATAAGTTTTTATTTAGTAGCTATTATGTGTCAGACCTTTGTTAGATACTGGTGATACAAAGACAAAGATGAGTCACTAACTTCCAGAAGCTTACATGAAACAAGTTGGCAAACCATGATGAGGAGGCATGAGCATCATGGAAAGCAATGAGAATTTAGAGGAAAGAGATATTGTTGTGGACTGAGACTCTCAGGAAGGCTTCCATGGTAGAGATAGAATTCAAACTAGGCCTTGGAGTATAAGTGGAATTTCAAAAGAAGGTAGAGGGAAGGAGGGAGTACTTGGGGAATAGATAATGGTATGAACAAAGGTTGAGAGATAGAAAAATTTATGAGGGAAAATTTTTTGTTATAAGGGATGGTTCTCTGGTAGGAATCTAGGGATAGACAGAGGGGAAATTTTTGGCAACATAAAAATGGAAGATATCCATAATTTATTTCTTAAAACTTATTTTTTAAAAATTACATAGGTATTTGTGTATATATAATATATACATACATATATGTGTGTGTATCTGGTAAAGGAGACTGGACTTTATTCCTTAGAGAATATGTAGTTATTGAATATTTTGGACATCAGAATTATATTTCCAAAGAAATTACATCTAGAAGTAGGATGAATTGGAATAGTGAGATACCAGAGGCAGGGAGATCAATAATCCAGGTATGAGATAATTGGACACTGAAATAAGGTGCTAGCAGTGCCAATGGAAAGGAACAATTGAATATAAAATACTTTAAAGCAAGAATTGACAGGATTTGATGAGTGATAAAAATGTGGGGGCAAAGGAGAGAAGGTTACAGGAATAATTGAAGTCTTCAGCCTAGGGTACTAGGGGAATAACAGACCATTAAAAGAAACAGGGGAGTCAGGAATAGGAACTGGTTTAAGATGAAAGATGAAGAGTTTAGTTTTAGACACTGTGAGACTGAAGTGCTGGGGCAACATCAAGGGGATTATGTCCCGCGGGCATCTGGAGTTCTAACTTTATAATATCTAGTAGATGAGTAGAGAAGGATGGGAGCTCCAGGAAAAGGCTTAGACACAGAAGACTCAGATATAGAAATGATAGGATTTACAGGGATAACTGAAACTGGAAATAGATTTGGGAAAAGAAAAAGACCAAGGACAGTTCTTTGGGGAATGTAGTCCTGCAGCATGTTGGTGCCAATTCTTATTGTCTAATGAGTGAGAATTGATTATTAAACATTCAAAGCAGGCACTTGAATCTTGGAAATCAGAAACCACTAAAAACCATCATTTGATTTGCTGTTTTGTTGCTTGTTTAGACTTATTAAAGTGATAGATAAAATGCTAATAATGCAGATTAAACTTACAAGTGTGTCGTGTGAACAGGATGCTCTCAGAAAACCTGGAAAGACTTGCATGAACTGATGTAAAGTGAAATAAGCAGAACATGGTACATGGTAACAGCAACATTGTATGACAATCAGCTTTGAATGACTTAGCTATTCTCAGCAATACAGTGATTCAAGACAATTCCAAAGGACTTATAATGAAAAATATTATCCATCTGCCGAAAAAGAACTAATGGAGTCTGAATGTGGAATACTTTTTAGAACAATTTTTTTCTTGTTTTTTCCCCCTTGATTTGTGTTTTCTTTTACAACATGTCTAATGTGGAAAAATGTTTTGCATGACTACACATGTATAATCTATATCAAATTGTCTGCCTTCTTAGTGCGGAGGGAGAGTAGGGAGGAAGGCAGAGAATACTCAAAATTTTAGAAAACAAATGTTGGAAATTATTTTTACATATAATTGAGGGAAAATAAAATATTAACAAAATACATTAAAAATGAATAAATAAAATGTGTCACGGATACTTTTTTCCCCAAATAGCTACTGTTAAACATTTACTAGCACATGCCTGGCCAAATATATTTATGGAGTTCAAGAAAGGAAGATGAGTCTAAGGGGGAAAGAAGCAGCCAGTAAGGTAAGAAGAAAACCACTGTTAAAAACAGTAGTATTAAAGAGATAAGGTTTTAAGGAATAAGTTGCCCCAAAGAAAGAAGGATGAGGACTGTGAAAAGGCTACTGAATTTGGTGACTGGGGTAACATTGGCAACTTTTGAGAGAACATTTTCAGTAAATGGGGCAAAGGAAAGCCATATTGTAAGAGGTAGAGGAGCAAGTAGGTGGTAAGAAAGAAGGCTAACCAATCTAGAGCTTGAGGGATCTTAGAAGTCATTAACTCCAATTCCTCATTTTACAGATAAGATACTACCCATTCTTTCCCAACAAAAAAGGGGGCTGAGACAGAATCCCTAAAGGAGTACTAAATGAAGCCATTAATATCTGCCCAGAGAAAGAATCTGGGTAGGGGCTTAAACTATAGTTCATCACGTTATTAATGCCTCTATAGATGAATGTAGACCATTTTTTAAATCAACACACAGGTTACATTCATTTATACAGATGACAGAGATCTTGTTATGAAAATAACAATAATTAGCACTTACATAGTATTTTCAAGTTTACAAAGTGTTTATATGCATGGAGTGATAAGAAAGCAAATCTATTAATTTTCCTTATGTGAGTGTCCAGCTTCCTTGCTGAGATAGCTCACTCACCCAAACTTTAAGAGCACATAGCCTCATATTTAGAATTCTTGAAAGACTAAGATTGTCAAAAACATAAATAATCTATTAGAATAATTTTAGAAATATAGATGTCTTTCTGTCATACTGTACACATTTCTTCCATGTGTTCTATATTCTTAGAGTGCTGTTCATTCCTTCCAAGAAGAATTAGTATCCAGTTCTTGGTTCCTGAATTAATTCTGTAAACAACCCAATTTGTGACATATGCTAGTTTCTATATATATATACATATATATATATGCCAGCTTCCACATTTTTTCAAGTGGGAATGAACTTGTCATTTCACAAGGGCTTTCATTATGACCCATAAGGTCATATTTACTAAGTGTTCTAAGGAGTCTTCAAAGAAAATGGATCACTTCAGTTTTACAGAGGGGAGGAAATATGGTTTAGTGTAACAAGAAGGACAGGGGGACCATTAGAGTGCAGGCTAATGAGTCTCAGTTCCCCACCAGAAAACCAGGTATTTCCAGGAATCTTATATGGGCAAACACAAAAGCAGACTTCGAAAATTTTCTATGAGATCATCACTACTCAAAGATTTGCTGGGCCGGTGCTGGTGAATGAAATTTAGCCAGGACCGTAAAGGTAGAGAAGGCAGTTGTTTAGTTCTTAGACTGACACATGTGAAATGCCTAAGAAATGGTTATTGACTGACTGCGTTGCCTAGCTGAAGGATTGAGGCTATTGTCTGAGCATTGATCCATAGGTTGAAAAGTAGGCAGGAACCCACAGAGGGAAAAAGTCAGGTCAGGTTAGATCTGGAGAAAGACAAAGCAGGACAAGGATCCTTGTTGAAACAGGTGAACTCAATGGCTGATGAGGAACAGACACAGGTGTAGTCAAAGCCAGAACAGCATCAGACAGGCTAGAGGTGTGATCAGACAAGCCCACTACTGAGGTCAGGTTTAAGAGTTGAGTTCTCCAAGTGAGGATAAGCAAGGCCAATGAAGATGCCTTTTAGGCAGTCCAAGTCTGCCCAGCCATCCACTTTCAAGGCTTCCCAAGTTATTTTAAGATTTGCTAATCAAAGTAATTCTCCTCCTCCCTTCTCCCCCACCAGACTTCCAAACACAGTCAGCAGATGGGATGAGATCTTTGAAGGAGTTGGAAGGTTCTTTGGGGTCTAGGGTTGTCTAGTCTCTCTCCTGGGCAAAGTCCAACGCCTTGACATCTATCATATTTCTACTGCTTATTTGGTCTTAAAGGGGTCTTAAACAGTTTAAAAACTCATTAATCCAAAGTAATTATGGAAGAGCTAACTGAAAAGACTAATTATCACATATTTTTAAGAGAATGCAATTTTGTTCTTTGACCAAAGTCCTATTCAGAAGCCTTCTCATCCATGGAGGTGATACCAGGTTCATGAAGGCCACACCAGCAGTGCACAATCTGCAGCAGGTTGTATCAAGCTGGAAAGCTTTTGGGTTATGGAGCTGATATTGGGTTCCATGAC
Organism: Potorous gilbertii; assembly: GCA_028658325.1. Classification (NCBI taxonomy): domain Eukaryota; kingdom Metazoa; phylum Chordata; class Mammalia; order Diprotodontia; family Potoroidae; genus Potorous; species Potorous gilbertii. Next base: position 6,985 of record JAQQSK010007874.1, on the reverse strand, counting down.
TGATGTACAAGGACCAGCCTACCTAAGATCAAAGAGGACCACCATACAGTGAGGCAGAGTGGTATATGATGGAAGGAACTAGATTTAAAGTCAGAAGCTCTAGGTTTGAGTCCTAGCGCTGCCCTTTACTACCAGTATGACATTTGGAAAGTCAATTTTTCTGGGCCTCAGCTATCTCATCCATGAGATGAGGGAGCTGAGTTCAATGACCTCAAAGGTCCCTTTCTGCTTGATACTTCTGATCCTAAAACTAAATGACTTCTAAAGTCCTTCTGATCTTTGATCAACACATTTTCTGACAGGCACTGGATTCCTTTGTCCTAGCAACTCACAAAGAACTAACCATGTTCTGTCATTTTCAACTCTTTATGATCCCATTTGGAATTTTCTTGGCAAAAATATTGGAGTGGTTTGCCATTTCCTTCTACAGCTCATTTTAACAGCTGAGGAAACTGAAGCAAATGATGTAATATGACTTTTCTAGGGTCACACAACTACTGAAGTGTCTGAAGTCAGATTTGAACTCAGGGAGATGAGTCTTCCTGACTCCATTCCTGGCACTCTATCCACTGAGCCATCTAGCTGCCCATCCACTAAGTCCTAAAAGAGTTGGGGCCCTCCAGGAGAGAAATGCCTACAACGAGTAAAATTCCAAATCCTTGCAGTCTTGAAGTAAACAATTTTATTAGCTCAAATATATACAAAACCAGGAACCTATGAAATGTAAATGTGGCCATGTGGCCAAGAAAGTGGTCCTGCCAGATAGATTTAATAAATAGATCAGCATTTTGTTTTGCCTATTATTTGTATGCAAATAGTTCTTATAAAAGCAGTTTTAAGATTGCCTAAAAGTCTGCCTTCATATAGTCTCCGTAATCTTGTTAACAGGGACTTATTTGCTCAGCAGGAACAAAGATAAACTTCAGTCCATTCTTTACTTGAATTACTGGGGTTCAAACCAATGAGATTTTATTGTAAACTCCAGCATTTGACATTATGCAGAATGAAAGGGCTCCTTACATAAAATTTCCTTGTTATTCTTGATTATCGATGGTTTTCTTTTACATAACAAGGCTCTCCTACCGTTGGGTCTTTTTGTAAGTGAGACTTTTCTTTGGTAAAATCAACTAAAATGTGAACCTTGGATTGGATTCTTCTCTGCATAGCATGAGGGAATTGGTGTAAATCCTCTCTGAAAGCCTTGCTGCTGTCTTGCAAGACCCATCTGTTTAGCTCTCTCAGCAGTACAGATATTGAGGAAACATCCAGGATATTTCTTGGTGTAAATAGCTTCCTGGGAGCTCAGTTTCCTCTGTGATGTTTTTGTTCTGTTATCTGATGCTACGTGGTCTTTACAATAAAAAGAAAACTCTTTGCTTTAGGGTTGTTGTAGTTTGGGAATTTTTTCCCCCAAGGGAGGGGAGGTAATCATCCTAAATTAAAGAAACTATACTGCCTTGAACATTTTGCTTTTCCTAAAATAAATGGCCTAAAGATCAGAAAGCCATGATGTCTGCCCTCTATAACACACACATAATACATGTATGTATATACATATATGTAGATATATACATATATACACATATGTGTGTATACATACATAAATATATACATGCACAGAAAAGTAAAAGGCATTTGCCACATTTTCTTCAGGAAGGTATTTCATTAACCATTTACCTAGAGATGCTGTAGTCAAACTCAAATTACCAATTTATTTCAGTAACCCTCCACAGAGGGTGTAAAAAGAGAAGACAAGGCAGCAACAGATACAAATATGAATAGACTCTAGCACAGGCGTGCCTAGAGTGTGGGCCAGGTGTGCCGGCACACCCTGGAGGAACCATCCCATTGGTTCTGCTCTGTTGTACACCCTTGCACACAAGTAGCACGAAACCCACACCAGGTGCATGAATAAGTCAACAGAAGCTCCATTATGACAACCACAAAGAAAAACCACAATAAAATGGGGGCTACAAGCGCCATTGGCAAACATACAAATGCTGTGCCAAGTTCTGAGTCAGAAAGGAAATGGGACCTATGTTCACATAAAAGGAAACATAAATGAATAAACAGACTTGCATCCAGAATTCTTGTCTGTTATGAAACTGCACTTTTACCCCCATCCATAAGCAACTTCAAATTTTGGTGCATCCCCTTAATTCTATATTTTAGCATGCTTTCGGTACACCATCTGTCTGTATTGAATTACTTTGCTTAGGGTTGGGATAGAGAAACACCACAATGCAGTCAGTCCAGCTTCCCCTGAACAAAACACGGTTGATTCTGTATGGGGATGCAGGGGAGAGAATTGCATTTCACATGATTTGAAATGACTGGTGCCTCAAGGGGCATGACAGGAGTGGAAAGATGTTGTAAGGAGTTTTCTCACCACAAGGGAGACCGTAGACTGGGATCAGAGAAGAGAAATCAAATCAGAAGCAGGGTCAGTGCAAAGTCAATGTTTATGGTCTTTTCTAGCTGGCAGGACTGGTGGAATCAGCTAGCTTATATTTCACAAAGGAGTTGAAATATTCTAGTGTCTAGGGCTATAGGCTAGAAAGTTGGACTCCCATCCCTGTTCCTAGGGGGAGGCAGCCACACATCACAGCAAATAAGCAGCAGAGAGCAGCAGGTCAACTGAGAATCCCAGGAAAGGACAGCTCAAAGTAGATGAGGACAAAAGGCAAAGATTCTGCGTAGCTGTTAGCAGAAGCAGTGGAGACGGGAGCTCCCTTGGCCATCGGTGTTTCTGCTGCATGCTCCCATCCTATGTGTGTTCCTTGATAACACATACCCTACATATGTCTTCTCCCCAGCTGGTGATGTGATGTGTAATATGTGATATAATAACTAGCTGTAACAATTGGGATGATTGTGATCCCAGCATATAGGAGAGGAATCTTTTCACTTATTTATAATTATGCTACTAAATTGTCTTGTGGGGAAGAAAATTAAATTATTTGAATGGAAATGTCTGTATAATAATAATAGCTAACATTTATACCTATATACTTGCTGTATGCCAGGTACTATGTTAAAACACTTTATACCTATTATCTCATTTGCTTCTCACAACAACCCTGGAAGGGAGGTGCTGCTATTATCCTCTTGCTATAGATGAGCAAAGCGTGGCAGACAGAGGTTAAGTGACTTGCCCAGGATCACATGGTCTGAGGTCGTATTTGAACTCAGATCTTTCTAACTCCAGCCCAGTGCTCTATCCCCTGTATGCAGGTTGTCAGAGGGTTTAACTTGAAAAGACTCACATAGAAAACTATTATTGGCGGATAAGGGTAATTGTTTTTTTTTTTAAATCTGTCATCTTTTTTTACATTAGCTTCATCACCAATATGGTAACTATCTCTCTTGTGAAATCATGTAAAGGTGTCAACTGAATGTCTGGCACATAATGTGTTTTGATCGATTGTCCTGGTTAGAGTTATCTCTTAGCAAAGTGTCAAACACCAGCGCCTAGCATAATACCTTGCACATAGCAGAGAGTACAAGATGCCACATTCGGGCATGAGGCCAAGGCTCAAAGGTAAGATCAAACTAGATTATGACTTTACATAAGACTGTAAGAATTTATCTTCATTTTGCTGACAAGAAACTGACATTAATGAATTGTTATCCATCTCATATTGGATTAAAATCCAGTATTTCTAACGTATAGTTTTGAACACAACCTATGATAATTAATCTTCCTGCTTTTATACACCCTAATACTAAAACCATGCCATCACCCCAGGCAGAACACAGGATGGTCATCAGAGGAGACCACAGCAACATTACGTCATGGATAGAGAGAGGAGGTTAGAAGGAACAGCACATCTAATTGAAATCGCCAAGGGAATTTCTAAAACCAGATACAATTTCCCATACTGGAATTTGGCCAAGCTACTGGGGTAAAATCCCTTGCTCTTGCCAAAATACACCATGGGACTTTTAAACACCAGGAAAAGCTATACTATTTGTATTCTACCAAATGACACTCTAATAAGGAGGAATAATGTTGCAGTAAAGAGAGCGATGGCACACTCTCCTATGATTCCTTATTACCTCCGTGCTGATCATTCCCAAATCTATAAAGCCATGATATTAGAGGCAGCCAGATGGCACAGTAGGCAGATAGTCTTGGAGTCGGGAAGACCCAAGTCCAAATCCCATCTCAGACACATAACAAGTCACTTAACCCCTCTCAGCCTCAATTTTGTCAATTATAAAATAAAAATAATAATAGCAACTTCCTTATAGAGATGTGAAGAACAAATGAGATAATATGCATAAAAGGAGCTTTGGAAATCTAGGCTATGTAAATGCTAGTTATCATCAGTACTATATCCAGCCCTAGAGTCCATTTGGTAGTGTAGAAGACAGAGTGCTGATCTTGAAGACAGGAATACCTGAGTTCAAACCTTAAGTATGTCAACTTGGGTAAGTCACTTGGCCTCTGTCTGCCTCAGTTTCCTCAAATGTAAAATGGGGATAACAACACCTATCTCCCCAGAGTTGCTGTTAGGATCACATGAAATGTTATTTGTAAATTGCTTAGCACATTGTCTGGCTAGAAGCTTAATAGCAGGTGTTTAATAAACAGTTGTACCTTTCTTCCCCTTCTCCACTCCTAATCCTGATATTTCTTTCCGGTTGTACAGCCGGTCCCATATTTCTTTCCTGTTGTACACCTGAAACTCAGCATGTCCAAAACTGAATTTGTTTTTTTCCCTCCAAAATCTGACTTTCCCAATTTCTAATAATGCCGTCAACATCTTCCCACTTACCCAAGCTTGAAATATCCTCTAAGCTGGACTATTCTTCCTTTAGTCTCCTACATGCCAACAGCTGCCTAATCTTGTGGTTTCTTCCCCCACCGTATGCCCTTGCATCATCTGCCTCCTTTCTATTCAAACAGCCACCACCCTAGTTGAGGCTCTTATTACCTTTCCCCTGGTTTGATGCACTCACCTCTGGCTAACCTCCTTGCCGCCACTCTGCTCCCACTCTGACCCATCATTCACGGTTTCCAAAGTCATCCTCCTTGTACAGAAGTGTGATTGTTATTCCCTTGCTTATAGACTTTCAGTAGCATCTCACCACAAACAACAGCAACAAACAAAACCTCAACTCACTCATTGCTTAGAGCTTGGCATTCAAGGCTTTCAGACATTTCATTCTGTTCCCCTCCAAGCATTCTACTTCCCATTAGATTTTCCCTAGAGTATCCTGCCTTCCCCCCTTCTTTGTATATCTGCCAACTTCCATACCTAGAACACACTCCTTTCATATTTCCACTTGCTTAAATTCCTTCTTCTATCTACATCCAACTCAAAAGCCATCTCCTCCATGAAGCTTTCCCCAATCCTTTTATTCCAGTGATGTGTCACTCTTCAATTTTCCTTCTGTGCTTTGTCTGGGCCCTTTCTTTGCTTTTAATACATCCTATTTTGTATCATACATATTGATGTCCAAGCAGTATACAACTCCCTCCTTCACAAAATTTATAAGATCCTTGGGGACTCTGCAGTCTTTTGTTTTCAACTTCCTCTGCCCCTCCTCCTGGAGCCTTGCACATAGTAGGTATTGATGTTCAGTGAGTTGAAGTGAACTGGGAATCACGAAGTTAGGGTTCTGATCTCTGCTTTACCAAAAACTAATCTGTAACTTGACCACTTCTGTTAGCATCATTTCTCTCATCTAGAAAATGAAGGGAGGAACAGCCTAGATTATCTCCAAGGTTCTGCTGAGCTCTAATCTGCCTTGATTCTACAATTTTCATTCTTTTTGTTTTCCCGTACCTATGATTTCATCAGAGTAGAGAGCTTCTAGTCACCAATTCCCTCCACCAATACGGACTGGTGCATTCTTTGTAACCTAGCATTATAGAGAGTTTCTTAATATACTAAGAGGTGTTAGGTGACTTACCCAAAGTCACACAACTGTTATATAATCCAGGTCTTCCTAAATCCAGCTCTTCCTCCACTATGCCATGCTGTTGCAATTATAAAAATAATAGCTGACGTTTACATAGTGCTTTAGTTTTACTAAAGTTACATCGTCATTCTGTAAGATAAATAGTGCCAGTATTGACACCCCCAATTTAGATCTAGGAAAACTGAGATTTAAAAGATATAAAGACTGACTCAGCAAATGGCAGCGTTGGGACTTAAAATTAGGTCTTCTGGCTTCAAGTCCAAAACTCTTTCCACTACTCTGCAACTGCCTGATAATATAATGAGACTCCAGTTTCATTTGAAGTCATTTGCAGTGTCAAAGAATGTTAGCAGATAAGAGCTCTAGAGTGCAGTAAATAGAATGCTGGGTCTGGAGTCAGGAAGACTCATCTTCCTGAATTCAAATTTGCCCTCAGATACTAACTAGCTGTGTGACCCTGGGCAAGTCACTCAACTCTGTTTACCTCAATTTCCCCCTCTATAAAAAGAGTTGGAAAAGGAAATGGCAAACCACTCCAGTATCTTTGCTAAGAAAATTCCAAATGGGATCACAAAAAGTCAGATATGATTGAATAACTGATCAACTACAAAATGTTTTTATTATATTTTGACCTACTTTGTTAAATATTTTTCAATTACATTTTAATCTGGTTCTGGCCCCCCTGGGAGTACAGCCAACCCCACTGGCCTACAGCAGACTCTGTGTTTGATACTTCTGGACCAGAGGTCCCATCCATTTCTACATTTATTATACTCTGAATTTGATTCATGGTTAACAAAATCTGGTTAATTGATTTTTAAAATTTTTTTAAATTTTAAGATTCAGGGAGAATAAATGAGATAACTTTAAATTTAAACCTTAAATAATTTTAAATTTAAATAAATAACTTTAAATTTAAAAATAAACATTAAAAGCATTTCAAATTCTTTAGAGGAAAAATCAATAACGAAAACCTAAGGAGATGTTATATTATTTGAAAAATCTCATTTGTCAGCTTCCAAAAGGATTAAACCTTGAAAGTCCTTAAGCTTTT
>JAQQSK010007873.1:0-13771 GCA_028658325.1 Potorous gilbertii | reverse complement strand
CATATGTTCCTTTCCTGTCATGTTAGCCAATCTGATGGGTCTGAGGTGGGATTTCAGAGTTGTTTCAGTTTCCCTTTCACTAACGAGTGGTGAGGTAGCTTGCTGGCCCCTTTTCCAATTTACATATTAGTATATTCTCTATCCATTTTTTGTCATAAATTCCTCCATTCTCCATAAATCTGACAAGTAAACTTTTTTTGCTCCCTTAATTTGTTTACACTATCAGATTTTGTACCTAAATCGTGAAGTCATTTGTCTTTTTTTTTTTCATTTACAGTGTCAGACGCTGAGCTATACCCAGATTCTGCCATACTATTTTGCAGTTGTCAAAGCAGTTTTACGGAAATAATGAGCTCTTGTCGCAGAAGTTTGGGTTCTTAGGTCTATGTCATGTGGAAAAAAAAATATTGTTAGATTCTTGTTTCTAATATATTCTAATATCTAGTTACATTTTAGCAGTGAGTTCATTTAATTCACATTGGTAGTTGTGATGACTAATTATGAACTTCCCTCAAGCCTGTTTTTTCCTCTTTCTCCTCTTTCCTTTTATGTTTTCCCTCTTTTCAAATTGGTTTTCTTCCCAATTACTGACTCTTTATTGATCCTTCCTTTTATCACTCTTCTTTTTCACGACCTCTTCTGCTGCATTCTCATTGGGTAAGATAGATTTCCCTTTGCACTGCAGTATGTGTGTGTGTGTGTGTGTGTGTGTGTGTGTGTGTGTGTGTTTGTGTCTGTGTCTCTGTGCCTTCTTTGAACCAAGTTAGATGTAAGTGAGGTTCAAGTGTTGCCCACGTTCATCACCATTTCCCCCTCCATTTTAAAAACTCTTTCTTTTGTGCTTCTTATATGAGATAAATTTTTCCATTTTCCTTTCTCTTTTTCTCTCAGATGATCTCTCTCACTGATTCACTTTTTTAAAAATATCAACCCCAAATAATCAATCAATTCCACAACCTCTTTTCTATGTACCTTCTTGCTACTCTGTGATGAAGCTTTTAGGAAATAAATGTCTCATCTTCCCATATGGAAACATAAACAATTTCTCCTTATTGAGCCCAATATTTTTTTATTCTATCTTTTGAGTCTTGTATTTCAAAATCAAATTTTCTATTCTGCTCTTGTCTTTTCATAAGCCATGCTTAGAAATCTTCCATTTCATAAAATCTCTTTTTTCTTTTCTCTTGAACGATTATATTCAGTTTTTTTGGGTAAGTTATTCTTGGCTGCTGTTCCATCTCTTTTGCTTTCTGAAGTATCATATTCCTGGCCCTCCTCTTCTTTAAAGTTAAAGTAGTAGCCATGAAATCTTGTATGATCCTGAATGTCGCTGTGCTCTGAATGATTTCTTTCCAGCTCTTTAAAATAATTTTTATTTCACTTGGCAGCTTGGAAATTTGGCCATAACATTGCTGGGAGTTTTCATTTTGGGACCTCTTTCAGAGAGAAGGAGTGTTTCAATTGTTATTTTGCCCCCTGGTTCAACGATATCCGGTATCATGACAATTTCTTCAACTATGACATTTTGACATTTTCTTTGATCATGTTTCTCCCGTAATCCAATAGTTTTAAATTATCTCTCCTTGCACTGTTTTACAGGTCAGTTGTATTCCCCATGAAGCATTTCACATTTTCTTCTATTTTTTACTGTTTTCACTTTGTGTAAAGTCTCATGGATTTGTAAGCTTTCACTTGCCTAATTCAAAATTTTAAGGAATTATTTTGTCAGAGAGCTTTTGTACTTCTTTTTCCATTTGGCCAGTACTCATGGTTTTTTCTTCATCACTTTTTGTCTTTTTTTTGTTTTTCAGCTGTTTTAGTAGTGTCCAACTCTTTTTGCCCCTGTGGATCTTTGCCGATGGACTTTTCCTTGCAAGGATGATGGAGTAGTTTTCCATTTCCTTCTCCAGTGGAAAACAGAGTTTAAGTGACTTGCCCAAGTTCACATAGCTAGAGAAGTTTCTCAGGCTGGTTTGAACTAAGGTCTTCCTGATTCCAACCCCAATGCTCTATCCACTGATCCTTTGATTCCTCCATATCATTCTTATTTGAGTTTAAAAATTGTTTGTTTGTTTTTCTCCCTTCCAGATATTCTTGATGGATTTGTGTTTAATACACATTTTTTGAGCCTTTACTTATAAATATTTTGAGTTCGTTGTCTTTTCTGAGTTTGTGTCTTCATCTTCCTTGTCACCATTGTAGCTTTCTATGGTCAGCTTGAATTTTGTTTTTGTTATAATTTACTCTGTTCCCCATCGTTTCTTAATTTGGAACTTTTTCTTTATGTTGCATTCCATTCCCAGTGAAATGGGAAGTGGCAGTGTTTCAAATGTCATGTATATATTTACATAATTATGTATTTGTTTATTTTGCATTGCTATTTTCAGAACTCACTGTGAGTGTTTGGAAGATTTCAGTGCTTCCAAGAGGAATGATCTGGGGAGAGATGTGTTCTTTTTTCTCTTGGTTGTTACATATTTATTCCATTATCTTGGTGATCCTCATGAACTCATAGGATAAGGGAAGATGACCCAATGTCTCATAAGATGAATATTGTTATCTTATATGTTCATGGAAAAAACAACTCCTCTATCCACTCTCAACCATAATCACTCTGGACCATACTTTATTTTAGCTATAATTTCTTTCTATTAACTATTTTCCTTAACAAAATATTTCTAATAAGCATATTTTAAGTTTTTCCAGGAATGTATTTATTAGCTTGTTAGGTAATGATGGAAGATACACATGTAGATTACAAACAACTAAATTAATACTTATAGGTAGTTTAAAAATCTGCATTTCCTCTGCTCACTTTTCCACCAATCTATCACCCTTTGGTGTCATAATGGAAGTTGGCTTCACAGCACAAAGAATCATTTCATGCTTTGATGTTTTCTGGATTCATATGTCCAACTAATTCATTGCTTAGTAGGTATTTTTCTGTTAATGTACTATTCTTTATTTAGATAGACTGACTCTTAGCGAACATATACACCTTTTAATCAAAAGTATTCTAAAAAGTCTTTCGGGGTGGGGACAAAGATGGCAGGGTAGAAAGGCATACATATGGAAGTTCTCCCCACACAGCCCATAATATACCTGTATAGAGGGACTCTCAACAAATTTTGGATCACCAGAAGTGGGGAACAACAGAGTGGAGGAGATTTCCAGCCCAGGGTGACCTAAAAAGCCCTCAGGAAATGTCTGTTGCACCAGGCATGGAGCAGAGCCCAGCCCATGCTTGGCCTTGGCCACGTGCTGGCTTTCAAACAGCACTGGGGACTGAATCTTCAAGCTTGGAATCCCTAGTCCCAGTAGCAGTGGGTTCACGGATCCCTCAAGTGACACGAGCCAAAAGTCTGTGACAGGTTTTTTCAGTTAGCCAGAACGGGACAAGGGCCTTCCCACAGCTCAGGTCTCAGGCAGTGACTGGCTGCAGAGGCTGCATTGGGCTCGCAGGAAGAGTTCTCACAATATCCCCCACAGCTGTCCACATTCATTGTTGGATGTCAAAAACTACTGGGGGCACTGAGAAGCTAATTATTACCTTTGCCCTGTGTAGAGGCCCTGAGGGAGCTGGTCTTTGTCTCTCACTGAATGCTGGCCCTCCCGATACGTTGATCAAATATCAGCCCCCAGTGCTGGCTTGGTGGAATTGGAGGCCTGGTGGATGTAGAGAGTAAACTCTGCTAAGTTTCTGGGCCCAAAATTTCTCGCTTCTACCAGACCAATGAATATGCTTGATTGTGCCACCTTAGAGGAACTGAGATTTTATAGATCCTCAGAATATACCCTCCTCTTGACAAAGGACCCAAAAGTCAAGTAACTGGTTGGGGAAATGCTCCCAAAAGGGAGAAAAAATAAGACTATATAATGTTCTTTCTTGGTGACAGATAACTTCTCCCATCCATTCAGATAAGGAAGAACAATGCTTGCCATCAAGGAAAGATGTAACAGTCAAGGCTTCTGTATCCCAAACATTCAAAATAAGGATTCAATTGTCTCAGGCCATGGAAGAGCTCAAAAAGGATTTTGAAAATCAAGTAAGAGAAATGGAGGAAAAAATGGAAAGTGAAATGAGAGAGACTGAATAAAATCATGAAAAGCAGGTGAATATCTTGTTAAAGATGACTCAAGAAACTGTTGAGGAAAATAGAACATTTAAAAATACACTAACTCAATTGGCAAAAGAGGTCCAAAAAGTCAATGAGGAGAAGAATGCTTCAAAAGCAGAATTAGCCAAATGGGAAGGGAAGTTCAAAAGTTCACTAAAGAAAATAGTCCTCTAAACATTAGAATGGAACAGATGGAGGCTAATGACTTTATGAGAAACCAAAAAAACACAAAACAAAATCAAAAGAGTGAAAAAATGGAAGATAATATGAAATATCTCATTGGAGAAACAACTGACCTGGAAAATAGATCCAGGAGAGACAATTTAAAAATTATGGGACTACCTGAAAGCCATGATCAAAAAAAGAGCCTAGACACCATCTTTCATGAAATCACCACGGCAAACTTCCCTGATATTCTAGAACCAGGGTGATAAATATGTAAGAATCGATCTATCACCTTGGAAAGAGTTACAAAAAGAGAAACTTCTGGGCACATTGTGGCCAAATTGCAATGTTCCCAGCTCAAGGAGAAAATATTGCAAGCAGTTTGAAAAAAACAATTCGAGTATTGTGGAAAGACAATCAGGATAACACAAGATGTAGCAGCTTTTACATTTAGGGATCGAAGGGCATGGAATATGACATTCCAGAAATCAAAGGAATTAGGACTAAAACTAAATCACCTGTCTAGCAAAATTGAGTATAATTCTTCCGGGGGAAAATGTTCTTTGAATGAAATAGAGGACTTTCAAGCGTTCTTGATGGAAAGATCAGAGCTGAAATGACAATTAGACTTTCAAACACAAGAATCAGGAGAAGCATGAAAAGGTAAACAGTATAGGGAAATCATAAGGGACTTACTGAAGTTGAACTGTTTATATTCCTACATGGAAAGACAATGTTTGTAACTCTTGAGACTTTTTTCAGTATTTGGGTAGTTGGTAGGATTATACACACATACACAAAAACAGACATGTATATGTAGCTGTGGTGATACAGAGAGCACAGGGTGAATTGAATGGAAAGGGATCATGTATAAAAAATAAAATTAAGGGGTGAGAGAGGAATATATTTGGAGAAGAAAGGGAGAAATGAAATGGGGCAAATTATCTCTCATAAAAGAGGTGAGAAAAAGACTTTTCAATTGAAGGAAAAAATGATGAGGTGAGAGAGAAAACGTGAAGCTTACTCTCATTACATTTGACTCAAGGAAGGAGAAAGATGAGCACTCATTTTGATATGAAAACCTATCTTACAACACAGGAAAGTGGGGAGAAAGGGGATAAGCAGGGTGGGGGAATGATGGAAGGGAGGGCAATGGGAGAAGGGAGCAATTAGAAGTCAACACTCTTGGTGAGGGACAAGGTCAAAAGACAGAATAGAAGAAATGGGGGGCAGGATAGGATGGAGGGAAATACAGTCAGTCTTAAAAAATATAACTATTAGGAAGTCATTTGCAAAACTACACATATATAACTTATATTGAATTGCTTGCCTTCCCAATGGGAATGGGTAGGGAGAGAAGAAGGAAGAAAAGTTGGAACTCAAAGTTTTAGGTACAGCTGTTGAGTATTGTTCTTGCATACAACTGGGAAATAAGAAATACAAGTATAGAAATTTATCTTACCCTACAGGACAAAAGATGGGGATAAAGGAAGGGAAGGATTCTAGGAGAGAGGACAAATTGGTAATAGGGGTAATTAGGGTGCTGTGCGTTTGGGGATGGGAGAGGGGAGAGATGGGAAGAAATTTTTGGAACTCAAAGTTTTGTGGAAATAACTGTTGAAAACTTTAATAAATATTTTAAAAAATTATGCGTTCAAAATAATTTCTTCTTCAATTATTTTTTTCATTTATTGGATTTTTCCATAGTAGTCATGTTGCCACAGTGGTAACCCTGTCTTTTTACAGGTTATGGTAGAAGATCAGAACTCTGGCAGATTTTACTAATCTGAAAAGACTTTTTTTCCTTTTTCTTTCTTTATTTGTTTCCAACATTCATTTCCATAAAATTTTCGGTTCCAAATTTTCTCGCCATTTCTCCCCTGTTCCAACCCCCAAACTCCAAGCATTCTAATTACCCTTAGCACCAATCTGCCCTCCCTCCTAACATTCCTCCTTTCCCTTATCCCCATCTTCTCTTTTGTCCTGTAGGGCAAGATAATTTTGTACACCCCATTACCTGTATTTTTCATTTCCTAATCCTATGCAAGAACAATACTCGACAGTTGTTCCTAAAACTTTGAGTTCCAATTTCTCTTCTTCCCTCCCTCTGCACCCATCCCTTTTGGGAAGGCAAGCAATTCAATATAAACCATATCTGTGTAGTTTTACAAATGACTTCCATAATAGTCATGTTGTGCAAGACTAACTATATTTCCATCCATCCTATCCTGCCCGCCATTTCTTCTGCTCTCTTTTTTAATCCTGTTCCTCCCCAAGACTGTTGACTTCTAAGTACTCCCTCCTCCCATTGCCCTCCCTTCCATCATCCTCCCCACACTGCTTATCCCCTTCTTCCCCATTTTCTTATATTGTAAGATAGGTTTTCATACCACAATGAGTGTGCATTTTACTACTTCCTTTACTTGAATCTCATGAGAGTAAGCTTCATGATTTTTCTCTACCTCCCCGCTTTTTCCCTCCACTGAAAAGTCTTTTACTTGCCTCTTGTATGAGAATATTTGCCCCATTGCATTTCTCCTCTTCTTCTCCCAATATATTTTTCTCTCACCCCTTAATTTCATTTTTTAAGATGTGATCTCATCTGATTCAATTCACCCTGAGCGCTCTGTCTCCATCTCTTTCTCTCTCTGTGTATGTGTGTTTGTGTTTGTGTGTGTGTGTGTAGTCCCACTAACTACTCAGACAATGAAAAAGTTTCAAGAGTTACAAATATTTTCTTTCCATGCAGGAATGTAAACAGTTCAACTTCAGTAAGTCCCTTATGATTTCTCAATAATGTTTACCTTTTCATGCTTCTCTTGATTCTTGTGTTTGAAAGTCAAATTTTCTTTTCAGCTCTGATTTTTTCATCAAGAATAGTTGAAAGTCCTCTATTTCATTGAAATACCTTTTTACCCTGAAGTACTATACTCACCTTTGCTGGGTACATGATTCTTGGTTTTAGCCCTAATTCCTTTGATTTCTGGAATATCATATTCCATTGCCTTTGATCCCTTAATGTAGAAGGTACCAGATCTTGTGTTATCCTGATTGTGTTTCCACAATGCTTGAATTGTTTCTTTCTAGCTGCTTGAAATATTTTCTCCTTGACCTTGGAACTCTGGAATTTGACTGCAATATTCCCAAGAGTTTTTTTTTTTGGATCTACTTCAGCAGGAGTTTGGTAGATTATTTTAATATTTATTTGCTCCCTGGTTCTAGACTATCAGGGCAGTTTTCCTCGTTAATTTCATGAAAGATGATGTATAGGCTCTTTTTTTGATCATGACATTCACATAGTCGTATAATTTTTAAATTGTCTCTCCTGGATCTATTTCCCAGGTCAGTTGTTTTTCCAATGAGATATTTCACATTATCTTCCATTTTTTTCCATTCTTTTGGTTGTGTTTTGTGATGTCTTTGTTTCTTATAAAGTCATTAGCTTCCATCTGTTCCATTCTAATTTTTAAGAACTATTTTCTTCAGTGAGTTTTTGAACCTCCTTTTCTATTTGGCTAATTCTGCTTTTTAAAGCATTCTTCTCCTCATTGACATTTTGGACCTCTTTTTCCAATTGAGTTAGCCTGTTTTTCAAGGTGTTTTTTTCTTCAGCCTTTTTTGGGTCATCTTTAACAAGATGTTGACCTGTTTCCATGCTTTTCTTGCATCTCTCTCATTTCACTTCCTAATTTTCCTCCACCTCTCTTACTTGATTTTCAAAATCCTTTTTGAGCTCTTCCATGGCCTGAGACCACTTAATATTTATTTTGTTATTAAATAAATTTTGTTATTAAATAAATGATATTTATTTGGGATACAGAAGCCTGGACTTTTATGTTTTTCCCTGATGGTGAACATTTTTCTTCCTCATCTGAAAGGTTGGGAGAAGATATCTGTTCACCAAGAAAACATTTTTTCCCTTTTTTGGGCATTTTCCCAACCAGTTACTTGACTTTTGGGTCCTTTGTCAAAAGTAAGGTATACTGTGGGAATCTGTAAGATCTCAGTTCCTCACAGGTTGCACAGTCAACAATGCACACTCCTCTGGGAGCAGGCAGATATTTTTGTGCCCAGAATCTTAGCGAAGTTTTCTCTCCACAGCCACCTGACCTCCTGTTCTACCAAGCCAGCCCTGCGGGCTAATTTTCAGATAAGCTGGATGGACAGGGCAGCCATTCAGTGTATGATAAACAACAACTCCCTTAGGGACTCTACACAAGACTGAGGTAAGAATGGGCTCCTCAGCGCCCCCAGGGGTTTTATGATCCAACAGTTTATGCGGGCTGCTGTGAGAATTGCCGCTACCTATACAATGTGGCCTTTGTGACAGCTGTCTGAAGGCAGAGCTATGAGAAGGCCCTTCTCCCTTCGTGGCCATTTGAAAAAACCCTGTCACTGAACTTTGGCGTCTGTGGTTTGAGGGATCTGAGAACCCGCTGCTGCTATTTTGACTGGGGATTTGGTGACTAGAGATTTCACCTCCGACGTGCCCTCCTCCCAGACCTGCACCTCACCGTACAGCCAAGGTTGGGCTGTGCTCTGCTCCACAGATGTTGCAGCCTACGTTTCCCGTGTGCCTTTCAGGTTACCCGGGGCTGGAAATCTCCTCCACTCTATTGTTCTCCACTTTTGCTGCTCCAGTATTTGTTGAGGGTCCCTCTGCAGGTATTTTATGTGCTGTTTGGGGAGAGACCACATATGTGTGTGTCTTCTCCACCATCTTGGCTTTACCCCTGGGGTAAAATTCCACAAAATATTATAAATAAGCGTGTTTTACGTTCCTCTAGGAGTGTATTAGCTTGCTATGTAATGGGGAAAGATTCACATGGAGATTACAAACAGCTAAATTAACACTTATAGATAGTGCAAAATCTGTGTTTCCTCTGCTCACTTTTCCACCAATCTATCACCGATGAGAATGGAAATCGAAGGTGACTGCACTGGGCATCGAACCATTTCGTATTTTAATGTTCTCTGGACTCATATGGCCAAATAATTCATTGCCTACTAGCCATTATTCTGCTAAGGTACCATTGTTTATTTAGGTAGACGGATTCTTGGACAGCATATACAACTTTTCATCAAAACTGTTCTAAAATGTCTTTCCAGCCTAGTAAATCTGCCAGATTTCGTGGTCTGCAAACATAACCTGTAAAAAGACACGGTTATCGTTGTGACAACGTGACTACTATGAAAAAATCTAACAAATGGAAGAAATTATTGAAGAAGAAATGATTTTGATTGCATAATTTTTAAACTTTGCTGTAAAGAGACAGAGTATAAAGAAAACCAGTAGAATGAAATTTAATACCTAATAAATATGGTTTTAGACATACATATAGAATCTATTGTTTAACATTAATAGACATTTAATATTAATACAAATCTTAATTATTTTTATTTATTTTCATGTCCTACAATCACTATCACATGTCTTACATTTTCCCCCTCCTTCCCCTCTCCTCCCCTCTACTTCCTCATTCCCTCCCTGAGATGGCATACACTTTTAAATAGGTTCTATACATACATTCCTCTTAAATACATTTTCACCTTAGTCATGTTGTGTAGAAGAATTAAAATGAATGGCAGATATCATAAAGAAACCAAAATATAACACAAAAGGAAATAGTCTGTTTCATTCCATGATCAAATTCCATTTTTCTTTACCTGGATGTGGAAGGCCCTTTGCCTTAAGAGACTAATGAGAATTGTTGAGGTCCTTGCATTGCAATGAAGTACTAAGTCTACCAGAAAAATTCCTCCCACACTGTGGTTGTTGCTGTGTGCATAGTTCTCCTGGTTCTCATCCTTTCCCTCAGCATCAATTCGTATAAGTCTTTCCAGGCCTCTCTGAGGACTTCCTGTTCATCATTTCGTATAGCAAAATAGTATTGCATTGCATTCATAAACCACAGTTTCTTCATTCATTCCTCAATTGATGGACATCCCCTTGATTTCCAGTTTTTGGCCACCACAAAGAGAACTGCTGAAAATATTTTTTGTACATGTAGGATCCTTTCTCACTTTTATGATCTCTTGGGGATACAGTCCTAGAAGCGGGGTCAAAAGGGATGCACGTTTTTGTGGCTCTTTGGGCATATTTCCCAATTGCTCTCCAGAATGACTGGATCAGTTCACAGTTCCATCAGCAACGAATTAGTGTTCCAACCCTCCCACATCTTCTCAAACATTTATCATCATCCTGTTTTGTCATATTGGGCAATATGATAGGTGCAATGTGGTATCTCAGAGTTGTTTTGATTTGCATCTCTCTGATCAATAGTGATTTAGAGTATTTTTTTGTATGACTACAGATAGTTTTGATTTCTTCCTGTGAAAACTGCCTGTTCATATCATTTGACCACTTATCAATTGGGGAATGACTTGTATTCTTGTACTTTTGACTCAATTCTCTATATATTTTAGAAAGGAGACCTTTATCACAGATCCAAGTTGCAAAAATTCTTTTCCAGTTTTCTGTTTCCCTACTAATCTTGGTTTCATTGTGTTTGGTCACGGAAAATCTTCATTTTAATGTGATCTTATTTATCCATTTTCATTTCCTAATGCTTTCTATCTCTTGCTTAGGAAAAAATTCTTCCCTTCTTCATAAGTTTGATAAGTACACTATTCCTTGCTCCACCAATTTGTATTATCAGTCTTTGTACCTGATCATGTACCCATTTGGGCTTTATTCTTGTATACAGTTTCAAGCCTTGGTGTATGCCTAATTTCCACAATATTGCTATTCAATTTTCCCTGTAATTTTTGTCCAAGAGTGAGTTCTTTTCCTAGAAACTGCTGTCCTTGGGTTTATCAAATAGTGGATTGATATATTCCTTGTCCACTATGTCCTGAGTCCCTAAGCTATTACACTGTTCCATCCTTCCTTTTCTTAGGCAGTACCAAGTAGTTTTGATAATTGCTACTATATTACACAGATTGAGATCTAGTAGAGGTAGCCCACCTTCAATAGCATTTCTTTTCCTTAATTCCCCTGATATCCTGCACCTTTTTTTCTTCCAGATGAATTGTGATATTATTCTTTGTAGCTCTAGAAAATAATATCTGATAGATTGATTGGTATGTCAGTGAGTAAGTAAATTAACTTGGGTAGAATTGTCATTTTTTTATATTTTCTCGGCCTACCCTTGAACACCTGATGTTTTTTCCCTATGTAGATCTGACTTTATCTGTGCAAAAAGTGTTTTTTTTGTGTTCATATAGTCCCTGGATTTGTTTTGGCTGGTAGAATCCCAGATATTTTATTGTGTCTGTCCTAGCTTGAAATGGAATTTCTCTCTCTATTTCTTGCCACTGACCTTTGCTACTAGTATATAGAAATGCAGAAGATTTGAGTGGATTTATTTTGTAACCTGCAACTTTGTCAAAGGTGTTTCTGATTTGAAGTAGTTTTTACTTGAATCTCTGGGATTTTCTAAGTGTATCATCTGCAAAGAGTTATAACTTAATTTCACCTTTGTTTATTACAATACCTTTGTATTTTTTCTTTTCTTATTACTACAGGTAACATTTCTAGCATCATATTGAATGGTAAAGGTGATAATGAACATCCTTGTTTCACTCCTAATATTATTGGAAATGCATCTAGCTTAACTCCATTGCATATAATGCTTGCTGAATGCTTTAGGTAGACACTGTTTATCATTTTATGAATGTTCCATTTGTTCCTATGCTCCTCAGGGTTTTCTGTGGAAATGGGTGTTGTATTTTGCCAAAAGCTTTTTCTGCATCTGTTGAGATAAACCTGTGGTTTCTGTTAGTTATTTTGTTGACATGGTCAATAATGCTAATGATATTCCTAATATTGAACAAGTCCTGCATTCCTGGTATAAACCCGACGTGATCGGAATTTATTATTCTTGTGAATCATTGATGTATTATTTTTGCTAATATCTTATTTAAAATTTTTGCATCCATATTTGTTATAGAAATTGGTCTATAATTTTCTTTCTCTGGTTTTGCTTTTTCTCATTTAGGTATCAAAACGATATTTGCATCATGAAAAGAATTTGGGAGTACTCTTTTTTCTCAATTTTCTCATATATTCTGTATAGTACCAGAATTACCTGTTCTTCGAATGCTTGGTAGAATTCACTTACAAATCCTTCTGGCAGGGGGCAGAGCCAAGATGGTGGAGTAGAAAGACTGATATATGTTAGCTCCAAACCCCCAGTCCATGGGTTTCCTCTAAAGAGAACTCCCAACAAATTCCGGAACAGTGGAAGCCACGCGGCAACACAGTGAAGGAGATTTCCACTCCACAGAGCCCTGAAAAAGCAACTCCAAAGGTCCATCGCACACTGGACAGGAGCGGAGCCCTCCCCTGCCCTGGTCATGTGGCACAGAGAGGAACAGATCCGAGCAGGCTTCAGGGATGGAATCTCTGGTGGCCACAAAGGTTCCTCCACTCACAGACTCACAGGTCTGTGAGAGAGATGCCTGGACGGGCTGAAAGGGGAGTGGGGTGTCTCCACAATTCGGGCCCCCTTGGGAGGCAGCAGCAGAGGCAGCAGGTGGCCAGAGGCTCCCTGAGCAGGCAGTAACTCAGCAGGAACACCATTACATAAGTTCTCTGCATAAAAACCCTGAGGGAAGTGAGACTGGGAGGTGGCCTTGCCCCCACCTGAGAACCTGATTTAATCTTACCCTGAATAGCAGCCAGCCAGCCGCCGAAAACCTTGAGGCTGGGTAACAGCATTTGAATCTCAAACCCCAAGCATAAGCTGGGCGGACCTAGGCAGGGGAGGAGAGGATTCTAAGAAGTCAAGTAACTGGCTGGGAAAATGCCCAGAAAAGGGAAAAAAAATAAGACCATAGAAGGTTATATTCTTGATGACCAAATGATTCCAACCTTCCTCTCTGATGAGGAAGAAAACTGCTTACCATCAGGGAAAGACATAAGAGTCAAAGCCTCTGTATCCCAAACATCTGAAATAGATATCCAGTGGGCTCAAGCCATGGAAGAGCTCAAAAAGGATTTTGAAAATTAAATTAGACAGGTGGAGGAAATACTGGGAAAAGAAATGAGAGAGATGCAAGGAAAACGTGAAAAACAGGTGAATACCTTCATAAAGGAGACCCCAAAAATGCTGAAGAAAATAACACCTTGAAAAATAGGCTAACTCAAGTGGCAAAAGAGGTTCAAAAAGCCAATGAGGAGAAGAATGTTTTCAAAAGCTGAATTAGCCAAGTGAAAAAAGAGGTGCAAAAGCTCACTGAAGAAAATAGGTCTCTCAAAATTAGAATGGAACAGATGGAGGCTAATGACTTTATGAGAAACCTAGAAATCACAAAACAAAACCAAAAGAATGAAAAAATGGAAGAGAATGTGAAATATCTCATTGGAAAAACAACTGACCTGGAAAATAGATCCAGGAGAGACAATTTAAAAATTATGGAACTGCATGAAAGCCATGATCAAAAAAAGAGCCTAAACATAATCCTTCATGAAATTATCAAGGAAA
>JAQQSK010007872.1:0-13771 GCA_028658325.1 Potorous gilbertii | reverse complement strand
CATTTTTTCATTCTTCTGGCTTTGTTTTGTGATTTCTTGGTTTCTCATGAAGTCATTAGCCTCCATCTGTTCCATTCTAATTTTGAGAAAACTATTTTCTTCAGTGAGCTTTTGAACCTGTTTTTCCATTTGGCTAATTCTGCTTTTGAAAGCATTCTTCTCCTCATTGGCTTTTTGAACCTCTTTTGCCAATTGAGTTAGACTATTTTTCAAGGTGTTATTTTCTTCAGCATTTTTTTGGGTCTCCTTTAGCAAGGTATTGACCTGTTTTTCATGCTTTTCTTGCATCTCTCTCATTTGTCTTCCCAGTTTTTCCTCCACCTGTCTAACTTGATTTTCAAAATCCTTTTTGAGCTCTTCCATGGCCCAAACCCATCGGATATCTATTTCAGATGTTTGCAATACAGAGGCCTTGACTTCTATGTCTTTACCTGATGGTAAGCATTGTTGTGACCAGAGGAAACATCTGGTCACAAAGAAAGTAACCTTCTATGGTCTTATTTTTTTTTCCTTTTTCTGGGCATTTCCCCAGCCAGTTACTTGACTTTCGAGATTCCTCTCCACCCCCACCTAGATCCGCCCAGCTAGTGCTTGGGGTCTGAGATTCAAATGCTGCTTCCCAGCCTCAGGGCTTTCAGCAGTGGGCATGGCTTCTATTCAATGGGAGCTTAAGTTTTGGTGCTCAGGTTGGGGCAGGGCCACCTCCCAGGCTCAGTTCCCTCAGGGGGTTTATGCAGAGACCTTCAGTAATGGATCTGAGCTCCTGCCTGCTTGGGGAGCCCGGGTCTGCTGCTGTCCCTGTCTCTGCCACTGCCTCCCGAGGAGGCCTGAGTTATGGAGACACCCCGCTTCCCTCTCAGCCAGCCCAGAAGTCTCTCTCACTGACCTGTGCACCTTTGGGTGGAGGGACCTTCGCAGCTGCTGGAGATTCCGTCCCTGAAGCCTGCTCGGATCTGCTCCTCTTGGTGCCACGTGGCCAAGGCAGGACTGGGCTCCACTCCTGTCCAATGTGCGACAGACCTTTGGGATTGGTTTTTCAGGGCTCTCTGGAACAGAAATCTCCTCCACTCCATTGCTGTGTGGCTTTCACTGCTCCAGAATTTGTTGGGAGCTCCTCCTTATAGATAATTTATGGGCTGTGCTTTCAGAGCTAGCATATGTGAATCTTTCTACTCCGCCATCTGATATATATCTATATCTATATCTATAACTATATATATATATATATATACACATATATATATATACACACACATATATATATACACACACATATATATACATATATATAAAATGATATAAATGATGATATATATATATAATGATATAAAATATCATTTTCTCTCCCACTCACTTTATTCTCTCTCTAAATTTCCCTTGGGGCAGCTAGGTGGTACCATGGATAGAGTATCTATCATCCCTGGAGTCAGGAAGACTCATCTCCCTGAGTTCAAATTTGGCCTTAAACACTTACTAGTTGTACAACCCTGGACAAGTCACTGAAACCTGTTTGCCTCAGTTTCCTCAACTATAAAATGAGCTGGAGAAGGAAATGGCAACCATTCCAACATCTTTGCTAAGAAAACCCCAAATGGGGTCACAAAGATCTGGACACAACTGAATAAGGTTCCCTTCCTTTGAGTGAATGGCGTGCTATGCATTAGCATTTTACTATCTGACTTTTTTTTTAATTTATTTCAAACAAAATCAAGTATGTTTTTTAGAAATGCTTAAATCATAGAGACCAACCATAATCATAAATTAGACAAAAATAAATCTAGTTTCTTGCAGGGACTACTTTTTTGGCATTGTCTTCTAGCTCAGGAGATAGTGACCTTGCCATTGTACCAGAATGAAAAGACTTTCTACTGTTCTGGGGCTCTTCTGTACCACATGAGCTGCAAACAGGAACATGGGAAGGAACTTGCCATCTACTGGAACTCCAGCCAGAAGAGAAAACATGACAATAAAGAAAGCTTTCAGTTTAAGGTTAAGCCTCCCATAATAATCAGTGACTGTTTAAACAAAATAATCTCTGTGGTTGCATCCATTAAGGATCCCTATTTATAATGAATACTTATAAATAATATTAATAAGCAACATACTTATCAAACTTGACTCACAACTATTTATATTAATGAATTTCAAAGCATAAAATGTCATAACTTTGGAACACTCTCTAAATCTTCATGAGGCTATTTTCTTTGTCTATTCATTTCAATTAACTTTTTATCTTATATGGTCACCTTTAGTAGAGACTTTGTTCTTCTGATTCTGCTTTTTAAAGTTTTCATTATTTCACAAAGATCCTTTCACAGTTCTTTATATGCCTTGTACTCACCTATCTTAATTCCATTCTATAGCATACTATTATATTAATATACTGGAATTCATTTTACTATTTCCTGTTGTTGAACCTTTAAGTTGCTTCCAGCTTTTAAAAATAGTGTCGTTCTAAACTTCTTAGAAGAAATGACTTTTTTATTTGTTTGTTTGTTTTTTTCATGTTTACTTTGTAACATTCTCAGGGTATATTTCCAACAGTGTAATTATTGGATCATGGGGTAAAGATTATACTTTTTGTAATTTTCATTGGGAACTGCCAGACTACTTTCTAAAAATACTCTACTAGATTAATAATCAACCAAATGTTAAGGAGGAAAATGGTTTCTCCATAACCCTGACAGCACTATTTCATGGTCTTTTTTTTAATAATTTGGGCCAATTTCATGAGTTCAAGTCTGACCTCAGGCACTTACCAGTTGTATGTGCCAGGAAAATCATAAATGGGATCACAAAGAGTCGAACAAAATTAACTAAAATAAAAGCTGTGCTTTTTTTTTTATTTTCAATGAATGTAGTACTTTTTTAAATAATTTTTTTGACCATTTATTTTTCCTCTTTTGAAAACTGCTTAAATCCATTGATAATTTATCCATCATGAGTTTGTAGCTCTCTTTATAAGTTAGGAGCTGCTTATATATTTTATACTTCATGTTTTATCTATATATTCAAAATATACATTTCTAATGTCAAAGTTACAAAGTTCTTTTCCTTTTGCTTACAATATTTTCTTGTACATAAATTTATTTTAAATCTAGCATATTTATCTTGTCCTAAATAATTTCTTCAATTTTAATTAAAAATATATTTAATTAAAAACAATTGAAATAAAGAGCTTATTCCATTTTTTATCTCAAATAATTTATTTCCTTTTAAAAATTATTTTAGAGACTATCATTCAACTGAAATTCAGACATATATTGTGAGATGTGGATCAAAATCAGGGGTTCGTTTGCATCATGGACCTCCTTGATGGTCTGGTAAAACTATGAATCCCCTCTTAGAAAAATATTTCAAGTACATGGAACAAAATGCATAGGATTAAAAAGGAAAAAAATTCTATTAAAATACAGTTATTGCTGATACACCAGAGAGAGAATAAACCCTGGAGTCAGGAGAACTTGAGTTAAAATCCAGCCTCAGATACTTGGCACTTACTAGCTATGTGACTCTGGGCAATTCACTTAATCCCAATTGCCTCTCCACCCCTAAAAAGAATAATAATGTAATTACCACATTTTGAAAAAATCATGAGTTCCATGTTAAGAACCTATAGTCAAATCTACTTCCTCAAAAACTAATATAAAAAAATTTCTCAGATATTTGTTAATTAGTTCATTCAATTTCTAATTTTTATTATTTACAGGGATTTCAGACAAGTGTTTGAATATATTTATCTGTGTCAGTCGTATGTTTCTATTCTGTTTCATTCAAAAATTTTCATATTTTTGGCATAGTATCTGTAAGTTTTTATGTTAATCATTTTCAATCAGTCAATTAAATATTTATTAAGAATCTACTACTGTAGTAGGCATTGTGGTGGGCTCTAAAATACAAGTAAAAGAATAAAATAATCCCCACTAACAAAGAGTTTACATCATAAGGGAAGACAGTAAGTATATAAAAATAAGCGTGGAGCATAAATATTAAGTAAATAAATAAATACAAAGTAGCTAAATACAAAGTCCTTTGGAAGAGAGGGCCCTGGCATTTGTGGGGTGAGGGCATAAGGAAAGATTTCATGCGGAAGATAGACCTTGAACTTCCTCTTAAAAGAAGAGAGGGACTTGATGTTTTGTATTCTGGGATACCACTTTCATCAACCTTTTTTCCCAAGATGCTTCTCGATTTTCTGTCTGTTTGTTTTTCATATAAAATTTCATTATAATGTGATCTAGTACTAGAAAATCTCTTAAGGTTTTGATCTGTATTGCATTAACTATGCAAATTAATTTGAGGAATACTGTCATTTTATTACACTAATCTGACCTATTAACATTAGATGTTATTAAAATCTTATTTTATTTCAGTTATTAACATTTTATAGTTGTCCTTTAAAAGGTCACACATATTTCTAGATAGGTTAATTCCTGAATAGTTAAAAGATTTTGTTGCTATTGAAAATGGGATTTTATGATGTTTTTTGGTCTTTATTGTTAGTAAATAAAGAATGTGACTTTTTTGTGGACTGACATTATTATATCCTGCAACCTTGCTAAATTCATTTATTGTCTCCATTAATTTTCTAGTTGAGAGAATTGGATTTTCTAGAAATATGCCACATACAAATAGTGATATTGTGACCTCATCATTTCCAATGTTATTCCCACTAATAGCTTTTCTCTGTCTTATTGCAATTGTTAGAACTTCCAACACTACTTCAAATAAAAGTGATACAAGTGGTCATTCTTGTTACTCATCAGTTTTAAATGTAAGTACTTTTAATGTTTCTACATTATAGGTTATTTTGGCTCTTGGTTTGAGGTACACGCTTTGTATTTTTTTTAATCTACCTTTTTCAATCCTTTTTTTTATTCTGTTGTTAATAAATGTTGGATTTTATCAAAAGCTTTGTCTCCATCTATTAATAAAATCATGGCATCTTTTGAGGTTTTGTTTTTATATGTTTTCTTTATTGTGATAGTTTTCCTGGCTTAAAATAATCTTGTGTAAGAGTAACCCAAATTTGTTGTACCAGTGGAAACGCTGGCATAAACAGTCAGGTTGTAGCATTTTTCCTCTTCCCATTCTCTCCTCACCTTCCTCTCCTCCTGTCCCCCCATTCTCCAGATACACCTCAACACATACACACACACACACACACACACACACACACACACACACACTCTTTAGGAAAATATGCACAGTCCCTAAGGAAGGGCAACTAGGTGGCATAATGGATATGGTGCCAAACTTACAGGCAGGAAGATCTGAATTCAAATCACACCTCAGACACTTACTAGCTGGGTGACTCTGGGTAAGTCATTTCACCCTGTTTGCCTCAGTTTCCTCATCTGTAAAATGAGCTGGAGAAGAAATGGAAAACTACTCCAGTATCTTTGCCAGGAAAATCCCAAATGGGGTCACAAAGAGTCAGATACAACTGAAAATGACTGAATAGCAACAAAAAAGAATACAGGATGGGAAGAGAAAAGGACACATCTGGAGGGATGAGAGGTTTTCCACAACTTCAGAAGGAAAGTAAGACAAAATATGATTGCAAGCACTATACCTTGTAGGGAGTGGTGCCATCTATAACTTACCATAACTCAAACTCAACATGTCCCAAATATAACTCACTTTCTTTGCCTTCAAACTCTCTCCTCTTAGCTTTCCTATAGCTATCATGGCTTACACTATCCTCTCAGTCCTTTTGTTCTATTTTATTCTGTTTCCAGTTGCATATGCCAGTGCTTTCTGAATTGCCTAGCTTTGTTGTTCATATTAAGCTTTCTTCAGGTTCATTTTCCCCTCCAAGGAGTATTTATTAAATGCTACTATATGCCAAGTGGCTTCCGGCCAGGAAGGCTACCTGAACAGGAGGCAGGCTGCCTGGCTCTCCTCTACCTTCTCCATCAAAATGAAAAATGACCAAATGTGAAATGAAATTCACATCAAACTGAATAATGACCAAGAAATGCACTGACAAGTTCCAGCAAGTGACATCTTCTAGCCCTTAATTAACAAAAAGCCATCCCGATAAAGGCCCATACACAATAGGAAAGCACTTCTAGAGTAAAATTGTTATCTTCTTAACTAGGAATACCTGCTGGACCCTGTGTCTTGAGGTAAGAAGAGTGGAGGTCTCCCCTGAGAGAGCCCCAGAGTGAGGACCTGGGAAGTCTCAAAAGAGAAGCCAGAAAGTGATCAAGTGACACCTGCTGGTGTTGGTCAGCAAGGAGCTATTTCATTCAACCATCACAGCTCAGGTCTAGGGGCTTTGAGGTCCCTAAGACTCTGTCTGGAGATGCGAGAGAAGTCCCAGAAGATCCTACACTCTGAACCTCAATGATATGGAGCAGGAAGGATGAGGGGGAGAAGAATGGAGTTAACCTTAGGAGGAATGGGTCCACATGAGAACCCAAAGGATTTAAAGGAGAAGCCAAGCAAAAGTCAACCATCCCACCCAAAAGAGCAGCAATCCTGGTCCCTGCTCAAAGATCCAATTCACAAATCAAAACTGGATAGATGAGTAAGTCAAAAAAAATAACAAGTAATGTCAAAAATTACGGCACACCTAATGCCATAAACATTACCGAAACTCCAAAGGAAAAAAATAAATTTTCCACAAGACCACATAAAAACTTCTGAATGTAGGAATGAGGAGAATAAGGAGCAGAGAACCTTACCCAAGAAATGGAATCCCTGAAAATATTATGTGCCAGGCACTCTGTAAAGTGCGAGGGACACAAAAAAAGGCAACAAGACTCCCTGAACTCAAGGAACTCACATTCTAATGGGGGAAACAATAGGCCAGTAACTCAGTGAATGCAAGATAGATACAGTGCAAATGAAAGGCATACATAGAAGGGAAGGCACTAGGCAGATAGGCTGACTAGGAAGCCCCTTGGCTAAAGGTGGGATTTGATTGAGTCTTTAAGAAAACTAAGAGAGGGGCAACTAGGTGATAAAGTAGATGGAGCAGAAACCCTGGAGTCAGGAGGATCTGAGTTCAAATCCAGCCTCAGATACTTGGTAGGTATATGACCCTGGGCAAGTCACTTAAGCCTGAGAAGGAAGGAAGGAAAGAAGGAAGGGGGGAAGGAAGACTAAGAGGTAGAAGTGAGAATGAATAACTATTGTTGTTTGTCCTTTGTTCTCAAAGAGGATCATAACATCAGGAAGGTGATGCCATGACTTGTGAATGAATTGGATTTAAGTGAGGGAGGGCTATGCAAAGTCACCAGCCTTACTTTTTCCTCCAGAGTCATCTGGGTGCTGTGGCCAAAATATCCATCAAGATGACTGGAGATGGCCCTGGATGCAGTGGGAGACCTTGGCACTTTTAAACTAAGATCTTTCTGAGTTCTTACTTTGACTGAGGCAACACCAATTCATTGATTAAGGCTAGGTAAGAAATGAGCCAATAAATGGCCTCATTTACCTACTAAAAAACAAATCAGTCTTGAAGAGGAAGACTCTCAGGATTTCAGACCAAAATATAAATAATTAGTATTTACATTCCTACATACTCTCATCCATCAATTACCGCAAAATTTCAGTCATCAGAATTGGCATTCCTTTCAGAGGACCACCCTCAGGTAAAGGTATGATACCCTATGTGAACAGAGGAGAGGAAGGGAAGGCAAGGCAAGGCAGTTTGGAGTACTCACAGGTTGTTGTTTGTCCTTTGTTCTCAAAAAGGACCATGACATCAGGAAGGCAGTTGGATTGAAATGAGGGAGGGCTGTACAAAGTCACCAACCTCACTTTCTTGTCTGGAGCCATCTGAGTCCAGGGGCAAGATATAGATCAGAATGACTGGAGAGGGCCCCCAGATGGTGAGTAATCCAGGCATGAAGGACAATAAGTGCGAAGCATGGGGATGGGAAACAGAGTGTTCTGTGCAAGCTATAGTAAGTATGCAACGATAGCTGGATTTAGAGTTAATGGAGAATAGTAAAGGGTAAAAAAAAAAAAACTAGAAAGGTAGAAAGGGGCCATCTAGTCCAATTCCTTCATTTTACAGACAAGATACCTAAGACACAGAGAAATGAAGATCTCTAAGATCTACATAAAGATTTTGGATTCAAGATCCAAAATCAGGTCTTTTGAAAGGAATAGAAAAATCACAAAGGAAAAATACATAGAGAATTAAACCCAAGTATAGCATCAAGTTGTGGCTGTTGTTGAATCATTTCAGTCATGTTTGACTCTTCATCATTCCATACAGAGTTTTTTAGGCAAAAATACTGGAGTGGTTTGCCATTTCCTTCTCCAGCATATTTATCAATGAGGAAACTGAGGCAGACAGGGTTAAGTGACTTGCTTAAGATCACACAGCTAATATCTGTGACCTGGATTTGAACTCAAGAAGATGAATCTTATGGTACTTGCCTATTATGTATGAACACTTCCTGGTCATGATGAATATTTGTTAATCTACTGCTTCATTCTAACTTATATTTTATGTCTATACATAATTTATATAGAGATCTGTATTTGATATCACATATATTTGTGTGTGTGTATGTGTGTGTGTGTAACTGCTCCAGAGTTTGGTCTGTGATTTTTCAAATATTATATTGGATGGATTTTAAAATTAGCATGATATTAAAGATTGTAGTATTCCATCTTTCTCTATACTTATGTCTTCCTGTTCTCCTGGGTTCCCACAGAATGCTACAGAGATGTCAAACTGGAAACTGAGGATTAACTCGGGCCCAAAATTCACCAGTTTTTGACATTTTTTTGAACATGACTTTAGAAGCTTCGGAGAAGAGGAATTGGAAAGATCTTCCATCACAGGCCATGCAGGAAGAAGGGCAAAATTAGTCTAGAAGCTGATTGGTTTCGGAGTTCTTTTGTTCCCCTCCCACCTCAGTGTAAGTCTTTGGAAAGCAGTGATTACAGGATAGAGCTACTGGATTTATTGGGCACCAGAGAAGTTCCCAAGAGCTGTGTTCACTTGTGAAGCAACGAATGTACCATACCTGGACAAATTCCCATCTCCATCCAAGGTGAGGTAGTGGCACCCCTACCTCATTAATTGCTATATTATCTTAGTTCTGTTTCTCCTCCCAGAGGGCAGAGGGGCAGGGGTAGCCAGTAGTTGGAGTGAGGAGAAGCTGATTGTATCACTCAGGCCAGCTTGAGCTCCTGGCTTCTTCCTATGCAAACAAACTCACCTCTCCCTTCTTCCCCTCTCCACTTTCTATCACTTCATTTCCCTTTATTTAAAAGAAATGAAAAATTTACAGCCTCTAATCCTCGTTTTCATGATTAATGCTTGTACTGGTAGAGATTTGATCAGAGGCTTCGATCCCTTTAAAGAAATGGGAGGTATCATACTTGCTTCACCATGAGTTGAGGTCCAGGCAAAGGAATGTATGCTGATTCGATCTGGAGTTCTCCTAAATAAAAGAGGTCATACTAATATCATACTCATAGGCAAACATATGTTTTCCATGAACAAGAGAACCTATAAGCAGAAAGGTATAATTTATGACTCTAGACTGAAATAAACTCTTGGGTCAAATTGACCCACAAGAATGGTCAGTTTCCCATGGGGGAGGTGATCAGACTCAATAATACAATTCTAGTACAAAGACAATTTAGAGCTCTTCCCTCCACCTAGATACCCTCCAAGGGAGAATCATTTTTTGCAGGGAGAACTCCATCACACTTCTTTTATGAGTGGTGAGGGGTAACATTTGATCCTGATATACTATACACTTAGAAATAATTTCTTGATAATAGAAATTGGTTTATCTTTGGAGATTCAAAAAAATTCTGTTGTAAATCCAAAAATCCATCAGAGCAAGGCTATTTTTTTTAATGACTCATTCCTTTCTCTGATATTTGTCTATCTTAATTACTAATTTCTTAGTCTATAAGTGAACCCAAGTCTTTCCAGCTTAATAAGACATACCAGGGACTGTATGTCATAGCATAGTTATGCTCAAAGAGAAATCTGGACTTTAGTGGTAAATATTATGTAAGACATCTATATATGTTCCCAGAACAACTCATTTCCCGACCTTTGCTCAATTTCTCATTTTCTTCTAAGAGCTTCTTTCCCATTTCTGCCCATGTATGTGTCTTCACTCATCCACAAAACCATAAACTCTGTGAGCAGAGAACATATCTTATTCATCATTTTGCCTTTCCCTAAGGGCCTAGGAGATGATTTGCACATAAAACTTGCTCAATAAATATTTGCTTTATCTAATTAGTTGAATTAAACTTACAGTTTGAGTATGTCAAAATATGGAGATCTGTTACTATTACAAAAGTCAATGCTGAGTTTCTCAACAGGTTCTTGGCCACATGAAAGACAAGTATATTCTAATGAGGACAGGCCAAGAGTGCCTAATCCTTTTATTCAGAAATGCATTTTCATAGAGTCAGAGAATTATGGGATCGCAGAATGTGAGAGTTGGAAGGAAACTTGGCAGCCCTCTAGTCAAATCCATAACCAAAATGAATCCTTAGTCATCAGTCCTCTCTGAGAACTAAGGATAAACAACTATAACATATTCATGTGAATAACAGCTATTATGTTAAACTAATCTATGCAATTTTCTAGTATTCCATAAAGTCAAGGATCAAATAATTGTCTCTAAATGCACAAGTTACTTATATAAAGACATGATAATCTCAGAACAACAGGACAGATTCAAGTACATATATTGCTTCATGTAGTTATGTAGTTCCTACTAGGTGGTGCAGTGGGTAGAACACCGGACTTGGAATCAGGAAGACTCATCTTCATGAGTTCAAATATGGTCTCAGACACTTCTTAGTTATGTGACCCTGGACAAGTCAATTAACCCTGTTTACCTCAGTTTCCTCATCTGTAAAAATGAGCTGGAGAAGGAAATGGTAAACCACTCCAGTATCTTTGCCAAGAAAACTCCAAATGGGACCATGAAGAGTCAGACAGAAAACCAACTAGTTTACAAAGCACTCTGAGGATACAAAAACAAAGCCATTCCTGACCTCAAAGAGTTTATAATCCACTAAGTAATCAGAAAGATCTGTAGGACAAGGCACCTGAGCAAAGACATGAAGGAAACTAAAGCATCTAGGAGGTACATCTGATGAGAGGTACATCCTAGGAAAGCTAGTCAGCCTCTTCAAAGACATTGGCAAATGGAATGCCAAGTTCAGGGGTTTGACCAGAACATAGAGTACACGATGGGGGAAGGAAGATTAGAGAGAGATATAAGACTGAGAAATTTGCATTTTGCCCTTGAGTCTATATTAGTCACTGAAGGAACATAATCAGAAATAGGTCTTAGAAAGCTTATTTTAGGATGAACTAGAAAGGAGAAATATTAGAAAGGGGTAGAATTAGGAGGCTATTACAGTGGTCCAGGAGAAAGGTTATGAGGACCTGAACTGTAGCAACAGTTTTGAAAGGAATGGATATAATGTAAATGATGCAGCGGTAGAGTGAATAAGACTTGGCAATGATTGAATATAAGGGATAATGGAAAGAGAGTCAAATGTTAGGGATCTGAAAAAAAAATGATGGTGACCTCATCAGAAATAGAAAGCCATTAAAAACTTATTCAACTTCTGTTCAAAATGATTTCAAGAAAACTAGAAGATATGATAAGTTTCACAGAGTCAGGAATGAGGTGAGGAGAGGGTGGGGATGGAGCAAAGCCATTAGTGTAACTCTTGGATATTAACACTTAGAGTCTATGAAAAGCAGGCATCTAAAAGGATAAAGCGGTAGAAAATGGATGTCAAAGCAACAATTTTATGGTAGGTGAAAAGAAAACCTGATTCATTTCAGTCTACCAGGACTGTTGTGGGGAATGTGACTTGTGATCTTAAAACACTACAGATGTAAGGTATTATTAGGCCTGAAAGAACACCTGAGTTATCAATAATCACTTAAGATCTCTCCCTTGAATCTCAATAGAAGCTAAAGAGGCAGCATGGGGCAATGGAAGCTGAGACAGAGAGGCAGACAGAAAGACAGATGATTAGATATAGATACATAGATACATAGATAGTAGATGATATAGATAAGTAAGTAGATACATACATATATACATACATGATATAGTTAGGTAGATAGATCTAGATGTATACATAAATATAATTGAAATTAGAGAAATTGAGTACAAAATCTCATTTTCTTGCTGTGACTTCTAATCCCTTAACCCCTCCATCCTTTCCTAGGCCACCACCCTGCACTTTCTACCCACTCCTCCCTTCCCCATCTTGATGAACCAGTGAATCACTTCAGTTTTACATTTTCCTCTTATCTCAAATCCCTTACCCTCTTAACCTATTGCCAATCTTGCCCTACTAAGCCTCATCTTTGGATTACTCCAATCATCTCTCCTACTCATTTGCCGCTGAATGAAGCTGGAAAAAAAATTATGAAACTGTACTGAGACCACTACAAGTCACCAGAAGTCTAGGAGAATTCATAGCCAAACAAGCAACAGAGATCTCATATGCATCACACACACACACGCGCGCACACACATGCGCGCGCACACATGCACCACACATGCTCATGCACACATACACACACACACCCCAGAAATGGCAGCTTTAACTAAAGTTAAAATATTTTTAGCGCAAACACAATATGATAATCTGTGACACTGGGGGAAAATATCTATGCAATATTTACCTATGATAAAATTATATGACAGTTTTTTGGAGGATTAATAAAAGCAAGCATATAAAATAAGGTATCATAGGTGAATTACAGATTTAAAGTATGTGAACAGACAGTTTTTAAAAGGAGAAATACAAATCGAAAAAATGTCCCAAATTACTTATAAGAAGAAAGTAAATTAAAACACCTTTGAGATTTCACTTTGCATCTCTCAAATTGACAAAGACAATGAAAGATGTGAGTTGGTCACTGGGCAACGAAAGCACAAACTAATATATTGTTGGTTTAATTATTCTGAAAAACAATTTGGAATTATTTAAGACAATTTACCAAACTTCATGCCACTTGCCCAATTGTACCACTTCTTTACAAATATAGCAAGATCAAAGAAAGAGCCCATATATTTAAAATTATTCTTAGCAATACTTTTATGTTGCTAAGCTAAAAACCTTGAAACAAAACGGGTTCTCCCTAAATAGGAAAAGGTTGAAGAAATTGCGGTATGTGAATTTAATGAACTATATCCCTGTACCATAGATACGATGATTATGAAAAATTCAAAAAGAATCATAATAAGCATTTATTACGTTGCCCATCTATTACGCGCTGTGTTCTGCACTGAAGATACAAAGACAAAATTAAAACAGTTCCTGCACTCAAGGAACTTATACTTTATTAGAAGCAAATAAAATGTAAATATAAAATATGTTCTTCAGAGTGGGATAACTCTTAATTGCAAGACATGTAACAACTGAGAAAGAGTGAAGAAAGCAGAACAAAAGCAGACTACAATAATGACAATGAAAACCACATTAAAAATCAACTGAACTCTGAAGAATTGTAGTAACTTATCTTGGCCTGAGAGAATGGTGCTGTAACACACTTCCCTCCCTTTGGAAGAAATGTGAGAGACTATGGCCAAGAGAAGGGTGGCATCTGTCAGAGTAGGGCAACTAGGTGGTGCAGTAGATAGAGCACCAGTGCAGGAGTCAGGAGGATCTGAGTTCAGATCTCACCTCAGACACTTGACATTCACTAGCTGTGTGACCTTGGGCAGGCTATTTAACCCCAATTGCCTCATCCTGAGTCATCTCCAGTCATCCTGATGAATATCTGGTC
>JAQQSK010007871.1:0-13771 GCA_028658325.1 Potorous gilbertii | reverse complement strand
TGTTGACCAGTTTTTCATGCTTTTCTTGCATCTCTTTCATTTCTCTTCCCAATTTTTCCCCCACCTCTCTTACTTGATTTTCAAAATCCTTTTTGAGCTCTTTAATGGCCTGAGACCACTAAATATTTATTTTGGATATTTGGGATACAGAAGCCTTGACTTCTATGTCTTTCCCTGATGGTAAGCCTTGTTCTCCCTCATCCAAAAGGATAGGAAGAGATATCTGTTCACCAAGAAAGTAACTTTCTGTGGTCTTATTTTTTCCCCTTTTTTTGGGCATTTTCCCAACCAATTTCTTGGCTTTTGGGTCCTTTGTCAAGAGTAGGGTATACTCTGGGGACTTGTAAGATATCAGTTCTTCCAAGGTGGCACAATCAAGCATGTAATTCTGATCTGGGCAGAGGGAAGTATTTTTGTGCCCAAAATCTTAGCAGGCACTTGACTTCCAGTTCTGACAAGCTAGCATTGGGGGTGGGGAGTGGGTGTGGGATTCAGTCAAGCTGTGGGGGCAGGGCCACTATTCCTTGAGAGACAAAGACCAGATCCCTCAGTGCCCCCAGGGTTTTTATGATCCAGCAATGATCTAGGGCTGCTGTAGGGGCTACCTTGAGATCTGCTGCCACCTATCCAATGTTGCCTCTGCAGGCTGCTGCCTGAAGCCAGAGTTATGGGAAGGCCCTTCTCCCTTCCTGGCAAGCTGAAAAGACCTCATCACTGAACTTTGGTGCCTGTGGGTTGAGGAATCTGAGGAACCACTGCTTCAACTGGAGATTCTGAGACTGGAGATTCTGCCCCCGAGGTGTCCTCCTCCCAGAGTCTCATCGCTGCTGCGGCCAAGACTGGGCTGGGCTCCCCACTCAGCTCTGTGTCTGGTGCAACCGACCTTTCCTGTGGGCCTTTCAGGTCACCCTGGGCTGGAAATTTCCTCCACTCTGTTGTTCTCCACTTCTAGTGCTCAATAATTTGTTGAAAGTCCCTCTCTAGGTATTTTATGGACTGTGTGGGGAGTGCCTGCATTTTTTTGTCTTTCTACTCTGCCATCTTGGCTTCAGCCCCTTAAATTGAGTTCTGTAAGGTGGGGCAACAAGTCCCCATTCACCTAGCACAGAGTGGATTTGAATACTAAATAGTAATTGTTTCTCTTTTACCTAGGAATCCTGAGGGTCTTCTCCTCCCAGTTTGATTTTTTTTTTTATTAAAAGGACTATCCCTTGAACAACCACTTAAAGAAGCCTATTCATCGAATGGGTATGTCTCACTCAAAGTGAGAATGTTATTGGACCTTAGCCTGAAAGGACCAAGGTCTCACATTGTATCCTGGGCCATCTCCAGCTGTTCTGATGAATATCAGGCCCCTGGATCCAGATGGCTCAGGAGAAGAAAGTCGGTTTGGTGACCTTGCACAGGCACCACTTGCTGAAATCAAAGTCAACTGCAGGTCATGTCACTATCTTGATATCATGGTCCTCTTCGAGAACAAAGGACAAACACAACAACAAGACAGGTGTGATTCTCCCTATTTTATGGAGGAGAAAACAGGCTGGTGAACCTTTTATGATTTTTCCAAGTACACACATCTAGTAAGTTTGGGGAGTCAGGATGAATGAAGGAAAGTGTGGAAGCCAAGTTGTTATTTAGTCTAGGCAATTATGCCACAGAGCTCTGGTGGTAGAACAGGGCACTGAGCAAGGTAAAGAAAGAGGAATAGAGAGTATCAAGGATGACCTAACAATATATTGCTTTTTTGTTGCAAAATTCTATTGCGACTGAGATCAGAAACCTCCATGAAATGCTTTAGCCACCCTCCCAAGTCCTCAAACCCCCTTGCAGTTATCTCAAGCAACATGACTTTGGTTTGACCAACAGGCTGCTGGTGAAATGGGCAGAGATCATGAAATGAGTTTGCACAACTGTTCTCTTCTTTCTTTTTCCATATTCAGGGATGAAACCTGAGTTCAACCAGGATGGAGAGCCATAGATTCAGAGTAATAGACTTAGAAGGGACCATAGAGATAAATCCTCTAGTCCAACTCCCACATTCAAGTTATTTTGGCACATGGGGGAAGACAATAGTTAATTCATATATTTCTTCCTTTAATGCAGATCTCTTCTACATTCATTCTATTAATAATCAAAAGCTGAATAACAATACTTGCTCTATCTGCCTCAAACGGTTATTGAGAGATAGCAGTTAGTAAGTCTTAAAATACTGTATAAATATTAAGTGGTGGTATTATTCTGACATTTAAAGCCTGAGTAACCTGGAGACACTTCACCTTTCCATCCTGAATAATAATAGATCCCGTTTATGTAGTATGCTTGTAAAATGTTTATGTATGTATATTTATGTGTATATGTGCATGCATGTGTGCATATATACACGCACACACTATCTTAATTAATCTCCTGAAACAGTGCCAAGACTTGACCCTAGGTCTTCTGTCTCTCTAAGCCATATGACTTGCCACAAGTCATATGGATAGTTAATTAGTATTTATTAAATGTTTACTATGTTAGCTTTAGAAGCTTATTATTAATTAAGTTTGAATCACTAGTTGTGGGTAATTTTGCCATAGACCTCAGGTCTTCCTTACTGATGTTTCCTGAATTCTGTCTGGGTTCAACCTTTAGGGCTCCATTCCTCCCTTCACCCAGAGTTATGGTCTACAGCCATGTTTTCCCCAAAATGTTCTTTGTTCCTGTGGGTATCACATTCTCAAGGAGTGTGTGAGCTCCTCCCACCTTCCATAGACTCAGCCCTGGATCACTCTGGTCAGCACCACCAGGCCTGGCTTCTGGAAACAGTTGGGGGTGGGGCAGTCCTTTGATCCTTTCCCACTCAGCTTCTGCTGTTCTTCAGATAAAAGCTTGTGAGGTCAAAGTTCCTGAGTTTCTGAGGTGGAAGTTGAGGTGAAATTTCCTGAGACTGAGCCCCCTTCCCCAGGGTTCTGCTCTAGTCTGGTTTGTCCATCCAGTGAAGTTGGCCTGGAGGTGTCTATACTTCCCTCAGGACAAACCTCAGCCCTTGGAAGTCCTGTTGTTCTTCAGGTCCTCTCAATTTGTTTCAGGGCAGCTGTTTCATTCCTTTATTTTTTGTGCTCTACATCCATTTCATGGCAATTTTTTGTTTGTACATGAAATCTGGAATGCCTGGAAATTTCCTTTCTGCCCCACAGTCTTCACAGAATGCTTTCCAGATTAATAATAATATTAATAATAAGTTGCTAAAATAAAATACAAATGAGTAAGCAAAGGAAAAAGATCCTGACTTTATAGATAGCTCTTTTTGATATAAAAGAAGCTCTGGATTCATATTCAGAGGCAGATAATGAGGTGAATGAAAAGCCGTTCATACCCCAAAGACTAATATCAAATCATCACAAGCCTGTGAAGAGTTCATGGAGAAGCTTAAAAAGGAATTTTAAAAGCAAATAAAAGAGACCAAGGAAAAATTACTAAAAAATAAAAGTAATCCATGACAATTATGAAAAGAAAGTTAACCAACTGGAAAAAAGAGGTCCAAAAGCTAAAGGAAGAAAATAACTCTTTTCAAGCTAGAATTGGGCAAGAGGAATTGAATGACGTTATGAGACACTAAGAAAATAGGTTGGTTGGTTGTTGTCTTTCATTCTCAAAGAGGACCAACATGACCAAGAAAATAACAAAATTAAAAAAAAATAATAGAATCTGAAATATCTCATTAAAAAACAACTGACTAATGAACAGAATGGGGAGAGACAATATAAGAATTGTCAGACTACCTGGACATTATGACTAAAAAAAGAATCTATATACAAGAAATTATTAAGGAAAATTGGGTAAAACAGAAATAGAAAAAAACTATCATTTACCACTTGAAAGAGAACCCCAGGGGAAAACTTACAGGAATGTCATTGCCAGATTTCAAAGCTCCTGGGTTAAGGAGGAAAATATTGCAAGCAACAAGAAAAAAGACCATTAAAATACTGTGGAAATACAGTCAGCATTTCACAAGACTTAGCTACTTCCACTCTGAAAGACTCTCCAAGTAGGTCTTGGAACATCATATTTCAAAGAGTAAAAGAGCTGGTCCTGTATCCAAGAGTAACTTACTCAGGAAAGTATAATCTTGAATAGAAAAAAAGGTCATTTGATGTTATCAGTATTCTTAAAACTGTCATCATTCCTATGTTAGTTTGAAAGAAAGGTTGGGGTTGAGTTGCTTTTAATGGGGTAATCCTAAAAAAACCCAACATTGGAATGGAAAAGATAAAAGGGAGAAATTATATTAGACTTGTGTTAGAGGAAGAAGTAATAGGGAAGAAACAAGTGAAGATAGAGGATTAGTAAAGTTGGAATCTTACTCTTATCTGGGTGGGAAACAAAAGGACACGTACATCTGAAAGGAAGTAGGGGTGTTCTGAGCATGTAGAGAGGTGGGGAAACAAGGAGATAGGTTGGAGGGTGTTCTTTTAGAGGGGATTTAGGAGGGTGGGGGGAAGGAGATGGGGTCTTTTGGAGAGGTGTATAGATTGAGATTGGGGAGAGAGGGTAGAGGAGACTCTTGGAGGGGTGAGAGGATAGGGGGAGAAAATAGAATAATGGAGATAGGTAAAAAGAGAGGGTAAGAGAGAAAAGAGTACATAAAAGGGAAACGGAGGGAAATTCACAAATAGTGATAATAGCTTTGAATGTGAATGGGATGTTTAGAGCAATGCTCTTTGAGGTGGCAGAGAAGTGGAAACATTGGGGATCCCTGTCAACTGAGGAGTATCAGAAGTGGTTGTGGTGTATAGTTGTGATGGAACACTCTTGTGCTATAAGAAATGATGAAGTCATTGATCTTGAAAAGGCATGAAAAGACTTGCATGAAATGATGAAGCATGAAAAGAGTAGAACCAGGGGAACATTGTATACAGTTGTACTAATATTTTTAAGAATGACTTTCAGGAACTAAGTAATTTTGGCTGTGATAAATACAAAAATTAAAGATAAAGAAGGATACAATCTATATCCAGAGAAATAACTGATAGATAGAAGTAGGCATAGAGTAATTTTACACACAGACACACACACACACATACACACATGCACACATACATATACATATTTGAGTTTAATGGTAGTCAGCTGTATGGTAGGGGGGAAGAAAAAGAAGAGAAAGGAAATTTACATGATAAACTCATTGTACATTTGGAGGGATAGCAAGTTGTACATAATAGATTTGCACTTCCATGTATAATCATCTTTTTTATTGAACTATGTTATGGAAAAAGTTGCTTTGTTCTTTGAATTAAAAATAACTTTTAGTAAAAAGTGTTTATGGTGTGTCAGACATTATGATAAGCAAGATTGATACAAAGAAAAGAAAAAAATCAGTCCCTTTTCTCAAAAAGCTCATAGACTATGGAAAATAAGATATATGTGGGAGAAATTGAGAATAGTCTCAGAGGGAAGACTTCATGCAGAAGGTGGGGAAGGTGGGTGAGGCCTAAAGGAAGCCAAGAGGCTGCTTGATCCC
This sequence comes from Potorous gilbertii, assembly GCA_028658325.1. Taxonomy (NCBI): domain Eukaryota; kingdom Metazoa; phylum Chordata; class Mammalia; order Diprotodontia; family Potoroidae; genus Potorous; species Potorous gilbertii. The sequence goes on along the minus strand of JAQQSK010007871.1, from coordinate 8,271 downwards.
TCCTCTGCTCCACCTTTGCTGGTCTCTGCATTGTCTCCTGGGTGTGCCTTGTGTATTCAGGCCCTTCAAACGTTTGCCTTCCTTGCGAGAAGGCCTTCATCTTCCTCTGCCTTCACTGACTGCTCCATCTTCAAGTGATCTCTCCTTCTACCTGACTTTACACAGGAATGGCAAAACAAGTCTTAGGAATCCTAAGAAGACCTTAGGAAAGACCCCCACCTTGGTGACCTCAGGCCCCACCATCACTGCTCAGTTCTTCATGTTTCCAATCTATAAATTGGGGGCTCCCTAATCAGGTTGGAGCTACTATCTGTGATGTAGTAGGTAGAGGACTCTCAGGTAGGGGTTAGGAAGCCTGGATTTCCATCCCCCTCTGACATAATGGACATACTGTTGATGAGGTGTTTGGGTGTATGTTCCTTTAAGAACTAACCACTCCTCAACCTCTCCTTAATCCCACCCCAAAACATCTAGCTAGTATATTTGGCACATGTTACCTATAGAATATCCTATATAAACTTGACTTCTACCCCTCTCTGGTGGTAGGTTCTCCAAGAACTCTTGACTGCTGAAAAGTATAATAAATCTTTACCTTGACCTCAATAATGCTTGAGTCTGTGAATTCCTTCCAGACGACCTGCCCCTGGTATCCCAGTCTTTGTGGGCATCTCACCCCCATTCGAGCCCTCATAACTGTGACATGGACAAGTTACCCTAAGCAACCCTCCAAGATTATAAACTTCAGAACTGTTGGCAGTCTGTATGGGTACAAGGAGATTCTTCAGCAGAAACTCCCTAAATCAAGGAAATCACAGATCTGTCCTGCCCCCCAAACCCCTCCAAAACAAAACAAAACATAAAATCACTTGAGGCTTTATCAGACTGTTGTGATAAAAGACTATAATTTTGAAAGTACCATAGGAATAGGATGTGTTAGTATGTCCTATAATGCTACCTGTACAATATTTTTAATTGGATGATTTCCTTTGTGTCAGCATTATCTCCCTTACTACCCAAAGGGTGAAGGTTGGGGACTGAAGGCTTTACCCCAAGGGAGAGACCCCAGTAAGTAGCAAAAGCAGGAATTGCTTGGTGAGGATCTCCTAGGCATTTGGCCAACTCAGCCCTGGAGAGAGACAAGTTTGCCCATCTTCAGAGGGACAACAGAGAGGCATTGGGGAGGAGTGGAGACATCCTGGGATAGAGGAGGATGCCAGAGGTAGCTCTGCAATGAACCTCTGTAGTGGTCTTCTTCTGGCTCCCAGACTGTCCCTATTAGGAAAGCAGAAGAAGACCCTCCCAATAGAATCTTTAATTAACAGGTGACATTTTTTTTGGTATCATATTTAGATTTATGGATCACACTTTGTTTACAACAACCTTATTGTACAAGGGGTAAATAGTGCTCTCTCCCATTTGGCAGATATGGAAACCAATGCCCAGAGGAGGAAGTCACTTACCTAAAGTAACGTTGGAGATGTCAGAGCCAGGATTATCACTCTGGTTTTGGCCTGCAAAACTGACAATCTTTCCTAACCACCATTTTACCTCTGTGTGCTGTTCAAAAAAAATTGCCAACAACTCTTTAAAAAAAGTTCTTTTTAAAAACAAATTAAAAACAGTACTGAATAGCAATACAATTGTGTAAACTTGCTTACATTTAAATTATTTAATTGCAACATACCAAAAATCAAAAATTTTGAGTCACTGCCCTCAGATTCCAATGTTGAGGTTTGGGGTGCTGGGGATCGCAAAATACCGACATGCTGGGTCCTGCTTGAATGAATGCGACACAAGCCTTCTTAAAGTCAAAGGAAAACAAAGTTTATTCAAGATTGGCCATACTGGGTTGACTCTTAAGGAGCCTAAGCTTTGTCATGCCTCTATTAACAAGTAGGCCAGATGGAATCTTAGCTAGACAGAATCTGAGCTGGATTGAATCTGAGCGCCTTCATGGAAGCGAGATGGAACTTACATACAGAAAAAGAGTGAGGGAAGAATCCAGTAGGGTCCCAGAAATTATCTTGATAGGGAAAGTCAGCCTGGAATGTAGATCAAACCCAGGGAAGCTCCTGATGGGAGCGGCAGTAGTCCAGACAATCCACAATCCTGGCTGGGTGACACAGACCTCAAGAGAATGCTAAATAATAGGATCAGATGTAGGAATAACAAAAATGCTAACTCAGGTAAGGGGAATCTCAGGAGCCCCCCAAGGCCAGGCTTTGTGGGGGGGGCCTTCAGACAAATGGGACCAAAACCCTCTGGATCCAAGGGACAAAGATCTCAGTTTGGGCTTGTATCTCATCACCAATAAGGCACTTCATTGTCATTCATCATTTTTGTTATATGGTTAGAGTGTGTATCATCTTTTAGTTGGATGTTTTGTGCTAGAGCTGAGTCAGGGCAGTGGCCCAGGCGTTCAAGTTTTGATAGCAGAATGAAATTTAACAGGGTTAAGTCATCCAAACACCTTTGTGTATGAGTTCTCCATCAAGATCCAACAGCCAAATCAAAGAGCCAGGCTGAAACCATGCCTATATCTACTCAGGTGACTGAGAAGGGATGTCAGCAGCCTGAATTCTTAGTCCCCTGAGCCAAGGAAGTCCCAAGAACAGTCTTAATACCTTTCAAGGAAAACAAGCCCAACTTGAATGAGGTTAGGGTTAGGATATTGCTTCCATCACACTTGGGATTGTTTCATGAAGAGCAGTGCACTTGCCATCAGAAAGATCTGAGTTCAAAATCTGCCTCCTATACTTATTAGCTGGATGACAAGTCACATCTCTTTGCCTCAGTTTCCTGCTCTGTAAAATGAGATGAGGCTCAATGTCCTCTAAGGTCCCTCATAACTGTAAATCTAGGAGCTACTGACCCTAACCCTGTGTCTGAGGTTTAAAAAACTGGAGCAAAAGCTGGAAGGAAGGAAAGGGGACCTAAAAGCAGAGTTCAGGAAGCCACTGTTATGATCGCAGACCACAGACAGCGAACAGGCTATCTTTCCATAAGTCTGTCTTTTAAAAATATTTTATGGACACTTTAAAATAATTTTGACTTTACTTCCCACAGACCCTCCCCTCACTCTAATTGGTAACAAAAGAAATACAAGAAAAAGAAATCCACAAATTGACTGTGGCCACAAAAACATGTTCCCCATTCTGGCCCATTAGTCTAACAGCTCTCAACTAAGACAGGGAGGGAATAAGCATTTATTAAGCACCAACTATGGGTCAGCAACTTTATAAATATTATCTCATTTGATTCTCTCCACAATCTCCAGAGGTAGGTAGTAATATTAGCCTAATTTTTCGCCTTAAGAAAACTGAACCAAACAGAGAATAAATGATGTCCCGTAGTCATCAGGCTAGTAAGCATCTAAGGTCATATTTGATGTGGGGTCCATTCTGACTGCAGGCTCAGCATTCTCTCCACTGTACCGTCTGTCTCCAACTTCACAACGAAGTCCTCCCAAGCTACAAGAGCTCGCTGCATTGATGAGATTCCTGACGACTAAAGTTTTTCAATGTTGCTTTCTTTCTCATTATTGCAGTTGTCATGGAATAATTTGGCCGGTTTAGGTGACTTCACTCTTTATATTTCATCAAGTTTCTCTGAAATTCCATATTTGTCATTTCTGATAGAACAATAATATTCCACTACAGTCATATAACAGTTTATTCAATCACTAGACTGTTGATTTCTATAACAGTTTATTCAATCACTAGACTGTTGATTTCTCCAATCAATTGACACCTCCTGTTTGACTTCTGGGTCCTTACTGCTACTACAAACCATGCTATAAATAGTTAGGCATAGAAGGACTTTTTCCCCACAGGCATTTCACCTCTATCAGGTACATTAGCATTATTTACCTAGCTTCCTTGCACATAGTAGGTGCTTAAGAAATGATTATTCCCTTCTCTTCTTGACTGATGGTAGTTGGAGTAAGGAGGCTGAATGAGGCATACATTTTTGGAGACAGCCAATTTGGATTTATTTTACTTACTTGTCTTTTTTGCAACAAAGGAGAGTGGGTGAGTGGAGGGGAGTCTTTGGGAAGTGATGTGTTCTTCATTTCACACAAACTGAGCTACTCACTGTTCCTCCATCCCATCCTGCCCTCTCCTGCAAGGGTAGCTATTATGATCTCAGACAAAGTGATGGCTAAAATAGATTTAATTAAAAGAGATAAACAGGGTACATATTTTTTTTCGCATTTTCATAGTTCTTTATTGCTTTATTATACTTCCAAAGCACATGGCATACATTGTCTAGTTTGATTTTCACCACAACCCTGTGAAATAAAAGGTGTCATAGACAGTGAAGCAATATCAATACTGAACGTTTGTGCACCGAAATACTCTATGCCTTTACAAAAGTCATCTCCCATAGCTGCAGAGGAGCTGCAACCCAGGCTCTACCTTTTGACGTCTTTGCCTGTCTTCAATTGGATTATTAACCTCAGCCTCCTCACTGGGATTCCTTTCTTCAAGGTCTCCCTTTTTAATCTGTACTCCTTAAAGCTGCCACATTGATATTTCTAATGCCTTAGTCTGACCATGTCACTGCCCTGCCTTCTTATTGCCTTTAAGATGAAATCCAAACACTACTGTTGGACTTTTAAAGTCTTTCATTGTCTGGCTTCCACCTTCTTTCTGCAGTGATTTAATTTCATTGTCCTTCACAGAGTCTACATTTTGGCTAAAGTGGATTACATGCTGTTGTCTGTATCTGACAGATCATCCCTACCCCTGTGCCTTTGCAGAGGGGGTTCCACCATATGTGGAATGTTCTCTCTCCTCATATCCTCCTTGGAGAATCCCTACATTGCTCCCTGTGAGGTTCCCCCTCCTACCTCAGACCTTTGCTGATTCCTCCCCTCCTGTGGCCTCCTCATGCCCTGACTTGCTGACTGTCTGTCTATCCCTTGCTTGGCATGTTCTTCAGCCTGATTCCATCTTCCACCTCCTGGATCTGCACAGACCAGGAATCCCAAGGGCAGTAATGCTCTTGCTCTCACTCTTGCTCTTACGTTCCTTACTCTTGTTCAGGCTCTGCTTCCAGGCACCTCTTCTGGCTGAAGAAAGCCTATTGTCTGAGCTGTGATATTCTCTATGATAGATAGTCTATAGGGCTGATCTGTCAGCAGGTAGATTTGTTGAGTTGAATGAGATGGAGGCAGGAGCCTGACTGGGAAGGCTTTATCAGGGGGAATTAGGGAACCAGAAATCCCTGGCTGATCCTTGGACCCTGTGCTTTTAGAGAGTTGGGGACTGAGCACTTTGGGAAGGATCAGAAGAGACTGTGGAGGTCCGCTGAAGTAACCCTAAAGCTCCTGCAAAGTTCCTTGAGCAACTGGAAAGGCAATCCAATATGTCAGTTGACTGGATCATCTGCAGGCCTTTCAGGAAATTGTAAGACAGAGGCAGATGGTGAAAATTTTAGTTTCTTCACATACCTCTACCTCCCTAATCTTTCTGCTTTCCTCCTCTAGCTTTTTTCCAAACTTCCACTCTTTACCCAATATTTCCTATTGATTAGATTCAGAGTTGCATGAGGAAACCAAAGGAGGGGATAAGAAGTGACCAACAACAAAAAAAGGGAGGAAACCACAGATCTGAGGGAACTGTTGTTACCCAATGGTTGGAAGTATCCCTTGTGCTTGTGTAAGGATGAGGAAGAGCCAGTGAATAAAAGAGAGCTCCTTTCTCCCCAGAGCATTGAGGACCAAGAGGATGAAGGGCTCAACCATGCAGGTACCCTTATTGGTGCTGGGGCTGCTCAGCCTGATGACTCCACTTGCCTGTGCCCAAGATGAGAGATACCAGGATGTGGTGAATAGATTCATTCAGCAATACAACAGGAACTCAGGATCACAAAGCCTCTTTCGCCTCTCAATCCTGGATCTACAGTCTGTGGAAGTGAGTACCATTGGGATGATGGGAGATAGCTCTACCTCCCAAGATTCCTTAACATGACCCCTTCACTCCAGAAACCCTTGATCTCCCTTTGGGAGACTTTGTGATATAGTGGGAAAAGAGGGGCAGCTGGGTGGCAGAGTAGATACAGCAGTGACCCCAGAAGTCAAGGAGACATGAGATCAAATACTCTCTCAGACACTCAGTAAGTGTGGGACTTGGCAAATCATTTGACATCTGTTTGCCTCAGTTTCCTCAACTGTGAAGTGGAGAGAATAAGAACCCCTTCTTCCTAGAGTTTTTGTGAGGATGAAATGAGATAATCATTGCAAAGCACTCTGTACATTGCCGGCATGTCACAGTCCTTTATAAATATGGGCTAATATTACTATTAGCGTCAGAAGATTCGAGTTCTCATTCCAGATCTGACACATTTTTCTGACTCTGAGCAAGACATCTTCCCTCTCTGAGTTTCAGCTTTCTCATCTGTATATAGGGAATAATAACGCATGCCTGCCCTATCTCACTGTAGCCCCTATGAGGACTCCTCTCCCATGAAATCCCTTCCCCTTCCCCATGACTTTCCAATCCTGCTCCCACCTCAGAGCAGAGCCCAAGCTCCCCATCAGCGAGGCCAGGTCAGAGGGATCTCTCTCTCTTTCCACACACCCTAAAGCACTCCACAGGGGCATAGGTTGTCAAGCTGGAAGGGACCTTAGATGTCACTGAGTTTAACCCCCTCAAATTCCAAAGTAGGAAATGGTGGTCCAGAGAAACCAAGGGCAAACAGCAGTTAAGTAAGAGAATTGGGAATGAGTGAAAGAACAAATGAATGAATGAATGAATGAAAAGGAATTTCTGCATCCAGTGATGTCCCTGTCCTTATAATTTCCTATTTATCCCGCACATATCTTGTAATCTCCCTCTCATTAATTTGTAAGCTCCTTGAGGCCAGGGATTTTTTTTGCCTTTTTAGGATCTCTGATACTAACAGAGTGCCTGGCACAGAGTAGGTGCTTAATAAATGTTTATTTGTTGATTGAATGCCTTACTAAGCCCTCAGAATACAAATATCTCAAGGTCTTTAGAATCCGAATCCAGGATTCTTGCCAAAAGTGGAACTCTCATGTGACTCCACATAGATTTAAGATTGTATTTTTTTTTCTTTTTTGAGGGCTTTTGTCTTCCAGAAATCCTGAGATAACCCCTTGAGGACAGGAAATGTGGAAGCTGAGCACAGGAGATGTCCCCAGGTCACTCAGTAGACTCTGTTTGGAGGAAAGACAGTTCTGGATGCCTGTGTTCTGACACTGCTGCCAGTGTGACCTTGGACAAGTCACCTAACTTTCCTAGTTCTTAGTTTCCTCATCTAGACATCCATGGGGTCAGTCTAGGTGGTATCTAAGGCCTTTCCAGCACTAACCAGCTTGCTCCTGGCCCCAGAGGGGCTCAGAAGGGACCTAGCTCTAAAAGGTTGCCCTGCCTTCCTCCTCAGAACAATGATCCTGCTGCTCCACGACCTCTGACCTTCACCATCAGAGAGACTGTGTGCCTCAAAACTGAAAATCCTGATCCAGATAAATGTGACTTCAAGGAAAATGGGGTGAGAGTGTCCTGGACTGGGGAGGAAGTCTCACTGAAGGAAGCTCTTTCTGGGGATATGCACCCCTTGGGGCAGGGAGGATGCTGAGCTCCGCTTTTCTGCTGCCCTGAGGGAAGTGATTTGTCCAAGATGAGAAGCTGAAAAATCCTCCCAAGGGGCTGGCTGGGGATGAAGCTTGAGCTTGGTGACTGTCCTGGCATGTCAGGGGCAGAGGTTACAGACTGGTAACTGAACTCTCTCTGCCACCCTTCACAGCTGGAGAAAAAATGCTTTGGAATCATTGACCTGAATTCTTCCAATGCCTCTGATACCATTTCCTGTGATGGGGTAAGTGATGAATCCTCCTTGGGGGCCTGGGAGGAGAACCCAAACCTCCCACTAGGGACTCATGATGCCTTCTCTCTTGGAAGCTGTTGGGATTGATGTGTAGCTAGAGGGGATTTGGTTCAACTTTGACCCTTCTTCCCTCTTTCCAACCTTAGCCTCAGCCTAGCCTCCCTTTTCTTCCTCCAGGTTCCAAGAGGGGATGTAGATACAGAGACAGGACCATTTCTCTCCCCTGTCTCCTATCCAGTTCACCCAATCCCAGCTCTGGAGCTAGGGAGATCTCTGACTTCAGAATCCAAGGGGAAGAGGGGGAAGTTAGGAATTCCAGTGGGACAGGAAGTGCCTAGAACTGCATTTCCAGAGAATCAAACTGAGGAATTTGCTTTGGAGGGATACCTAGAAATTTTCTAGTCCAACTCTCTCTCC
>JAQQSK010007870.1:0-13772 GCA_028658325.1 Potorous gilbertii | reverse complement strand
GGAAAATAGATCCAGGAGAGACAATTTAAAAATTATGGGACTACCTGAAAGCCATGATCAAAAAAAGAGCCTAGACATCATCCTTCATGAAATTATCAAGGAAAACTGCCCTTATATTCTAGAACCAGAGGACAAAATAAATAATGAAAGAATCCACTGATCACCTCCATAAAGTGATCCAAAAAGAGAAACTCCTAGGAACATTGTGGCCAAATTCCAGAGTTCCCAGGTCAAGGAGAAAATATTGCAAGCAGCTAGAAAGAAACAATTCCAGTTTTGTGGAAATACAATCAGGATATCACAAGATCTAGCAGCTTCTATACTAAGGGATCGAAGCGCATGGAATATAATATTCCAGAAGTCAAAGGAACTAGGACTAAAACCAAAAATCACCTATCCAGCAAAACTGAGTATAATAGTTCGAGGGGAAAAATGGTCTTTCAATGAAATCGAGGACTTTCAAGCATTCTTGATGAAAAGACCAGAGCTGAAAAGAAAATTTCACTTTCAAACACAAGAATGAAGAGAAGCATGAAAAAGTAAGCAGCAAAGAGAAATCATAAGGGACTTACTAAAGTTGAACTATTTATATTGATACAGGGAAAGACAATATTTGTAACTTTTGAAACTTTTTTCAGTAACTGGATAGTTGGTGGGATTACACACACACACACACACACAGAGACAGAGACAGAGAGAGAGAGCACAGGGTGAATTGGATAGGATGGGATCATATCTTAAAATAATGAAATTAAGCAGTGAGAGAGAAATGTATTGGGAGGAGAAAGGGAGAAATGGAATGGGACAAATGATCTCGCATAAAAGAGGCAAGTAAAATACTTTTCAGTGGAGGGAAGAAGGGGAGATGTGAGAGAAAAAACATGAAGCTTACTCTCATCACATTCAACTAAAGGAAGGAATAAAATGCACACTCATTTTGGTATGGAAACCTATCTTACAATACAGGATAGTGGGGGAGAATGGGATAAGCAGGGTGGGGGGGATAATGGAAGGGAGAGCAGTGGAAGGAGGGAGCACTGTGAAGGAGGGACAGGATCAAAAGAGAGATAGAAGAAATGGGGGGCAATATATGATGGAGGGAAATATAGTTAGTCTTACACAACATGACTATTATGGAAGTCATTTGCAAAACTACACAGATATGGTCTATATTGAATTGCTTGCCTTCCCAAAGGGAATGGGTGGGGAGGGAGGGATGAAGGGAAGCTGGAACTCAAAGTTTTAGGAACAACTGTTGAGTATTGTTCTTGCAACTAGGAAATAAGACAGGTAATGGGGTATACAAATTTATCTTGTCCTTCAGGACAAAAGAGAATATGGGGAAAATGGAAGGGAGGGATGCTAGAAGGGAGGACATATTGGTGATAGGGTTAATTAGAATGCTCAGCGTTGTGGGTTGGTGGGAGGGGAGAAATGGGGAGAAAATTTGCAAAGCAAAATTTTGTGGAAATGAATGTTGACAACTTAAATAAATAAATTTAAATATAAAAAAAATGAAATCTATTTTAACTTATAGAAGAATGGGAGGAAAGTGGAGAAGAAAAGGGGGAGGGGGCATTGTTAATGTATTTTTGCATAATGGAAAGATCGTTCCCATCTACTAATAGGCCCATATGACTTCTTGAGTCACATGGAAGCCTAAGTCATATGATTCAGTGGTAGGAGGAGCTTGCTGAAGGGTGGAATAGAGCTGAGAAGAAATTGGACATGGCAGTTAGAGGTGAGGGAGAGAGGAAACAGGGAACAAGATGTGAGTGTTTGTTTGTGGGAAAATCCTAGCAGGGGGAAGACTTGGGGATGGTGGTGCCCTCTGCATTGTTATTATGAATAGATTTCTTTGGTGCAATGATAGATTTGGCTTTCTGGTGTTTAAATAAATGTTTTGGTTCTGTCTTCCAAAAAAAGAAAAGAAAAGAAAAGAAATTATTGCAGAAAACTTCACTAATATCTTAAAGCTAGAGGGGAAAATAGAAATTATAAAGATCCACTGATCACATCCTGAACAATTTCCCAAAATGAGACACCAGGAATATTATAGCCATGTTCCAGAACTCCCAGGTCAAAAAGAAATACTTCAAATAGCTAGAAAGAAATTAAAATATCGTGAAGCCACAGTCAGGATAACATAATATTTAGCAGTTAATATATTAAAGGATCTAAGTGGAACATGGAGGCTGATACAAAGGAAGAAGGATTGGGAGAGTTAGAAGCAAAACACTTAGGAAAAACAGCATGAAAAAGAGAAACACAGAAGGATAAATGGGAGGGGAACACAGCAATCATAACTATGAATGTGAATGGAATGAACTCACCCATGAAACAGAAGTGGATTGCAGAGTCAAGTAAAAACCAGAATCCGGTGATAAATTGTTTATAATAAACACACTTGAAACAGAAACATACACACAGAGTAAAGGGAGGGTAGTGAAACAAATTCTGTTATGCTTCAGTAGAAGTAAAAAAAAAAAACCTAACAAATAGTAGTAGCAATCGTGCTCTCCAACAAAGCAAAATCGAAATAGATTTAATGAAAAGATAAGCAGGGATACAATTTTTCTAAAAGGTACTATACACATTGGTCCAGCATCTAAATTTTTTGTTTGTTCCTAATATTTTATTTTTTCCAAATACAAGGAAAAACAATTTTATCCTTAAGTTTTTACGAGTTTGAGTTCCGAATTCTCTCCCAACCTCCTTGTCCTCTCTCTTCATTGAGAAGACAAGTAATTTCATAAAGTTTATATAAGTGCAGTCCTAGCATCCAAATTCTTAAAGTAAAAGTTAAAAGACACAGGGAAATAGACAGCAAAGCTATGTAACTATATAAAACTTTTCCCTCATAGAACTAGAAAAATCTAACTGCTCCCTCCAAAAAAAGTACAACAAAACCAAGAAAGAAGTTAAGAAGGTGAATAAAATCTTAGAAAAGTTAGATATGGCAGACTACTAGAGAAAATTGAGTAGGAAAAGAAAGGAATATACTTTTTTTTTCTCAGCAGCACATACCACATACATAAAAACTGACCATATATTAGAGTATAAAACCATAACAATCAAATACAGAAAAAAAATACAAAATTTCAGATCATAGGGTAATAAAAATTACATTTAATGAAAGGCTATGGAAACAAGGATTCAAAATTAATTGGAAATGAAATAATTTGATCCTAAAAAATGAATGTGTCAAAGAATAAATCATAGAAACAATAACTTCATTGAAAAGAACAATGAGATAAGATGCTGGCATTTATGGGATGTAGTCAAGGCAGTGCTTGGAGGAAAATTTTTCTCTAAATACTTATATCATTAAAATAGTGAAAGATGAAATCAACGAATTGGGCAAGCAACTGAAAACAAAACAGAAAAAGAACAATTTAAAATCCCAATTTAAACAGCACAATGGAAATCCTGAAAAGCAAAGGAAAGATTAATAAAATTTAAAGTAAGAAAATCATTGAACTAGTAAATAAAACTAGGAGCTGCTTTTATGAAAATAAGTTATAAAATAGATAAATCATTGGTTTAATTAGATCTAAGAAAAGAAAGAAGAAAATTAAATGTCCAATACCAAAAATGAAAAATATGAATTTAAAATCAATGAAGAAGAAATTAAAGCAATTATTGGGAACTATTTTGCCCAATTATTTGCCAACAAATCTAATGATCTCAGTGAAATGAATGTTTACAAAAATATAAATTGCCTACATTAACAGAAAGGGAAATGTAATACCTAGATAATCATGTCTTAAAAAATAAATTTAATGAATCATCAATGAACTCCCTAAGAAAAATCCAATGTTACACAAACTTTTTTGGGAAAAAAAATTCTTTTATGACACATATATGCTGCTGATGCCTGTGCCAGCAAGACTCAAAATAGGGAAAGAATACTGAACAGAATTTCCTTAATGAATATCGATCTAGAATTTTCAAATAAAACTCTAGGAAGGAGATTACAGCAATATATTATCAAGATCATACACTATAATCAGGTGGGATTTATACCAAGAATGCAGGGCTGGTTCAATATTAGGAAAACTATTACCATAATTGAACATATCAATAACAAAATCAACAAAAATCATGTGATTATCTTAATAGGTGCAGAAAAGTTTTTGGCAGAATACAATACATATTTGTATTAAAAACACTGAAAAATAAGTGAACGAATGAATGGAACTTTCCCTAAAATGTTCAGTAATATTTATCTAAGGCCATGAGCAGACATTGTCAGTAATAGAGATAAGGGGGAAGCCTTCCTTTTAGGATCAAGGATGAAGCAAGGATGACTACTATTACCACTATTTTTCAAGAATGTACTAGAAATGCTATGTATAGTAATAACAAAAGAAAAAGAAATGGAAAGAATCAGAATAGGCAATAAGGAACAAATTGTCATTCTTTGCAGATGATATGATAGAATATGTAGAAAGTCCTGGAGATCATCTAAAAAGCTAGCTGAAATAATTAACCTTAGCAAAGTTCAGGGTATAAAACAAACTGACATAAATCATCAGCATTTCTATAAACTAGCTACAAAGTCCAGCAACATGAAATAGAAAGAGAAAATCCATTTAAAATAACTATACAAAACAGAAAAATCATGGGAGGCTACCTGCCAAAACAACCTCCTGAACTATATAACCAAAATTATAAGACACTTTTCACTCAAATAAAGCCATATATAAGCAACTGGGAATTAAAATAAAATAAAAATGACAATTCTACCTAAAGTAATTTAAATGTCCAGTGACTCATTAATCAAACTATCAACAATTATTTTATAGAGCTAGAAAAAAGTAACAAAATTAATCTAGAAGAAGATATGCTGAAGAATATGAAGGGGATTAATGGAAACAAATGTGAAGAAAGGAAGCGAAGCCATATAGGATCTCAAACTGTATGATAAAGCTATAATCATCAAAACAATCAGGTACTGTATAAGAAACAGAATGATGCAACATTGTATTAGAGTGTGTAGACAATATATAGTAGTAAATTTTCACGGTAATTTCTTGTTTGATCAATATCTAAGATTTGGGAACAAAAAAGTATTTTTTGGCAAAAAAAAAATGTTGAAAGACTGAAAAGCAATTGGGCAGAAATTAGGAATAGGCAAACATCTTACACCAGATATGAGAATTAGGTCAAAATTGGCATATGGTTTAGCTGTAAAAGATGACATAAGAGGCAAATTAAGAGAGCATGAAATAGTTTAAATGTCATAGCTATGACTTAGAGAAGAGTTTATGATCAAGCAAGAGATGAAGAGCATTAGCATACATAAAATGGATAATTTTGACTACATTAAATTAAAATGGTTTTGAAGAACCAAAACCAATGAAGACAAGATTAGAAGGAAAGCCAGAAAATTGGGGAGGAAATATATAGCAAATTTCTCTGATAAAGGTCTTATTTCTAAGTATATGGAGAGCTGAGTAAAATTTATAAGAATATGAGTCATTTCCCAATTGATAAATGGTCAAAGGATATGAGCAGGCAGTTTTAGATGCAGAAATCAAACCTATATCTAGTGATATGAAAAAATGCTCTACATCACTATTGATTAGAGAAGGGCAAATTAAAGGAACTTTGAGATATAACCACACACTGATCAAATTCGCTAATATGACTAAAAAGGAAAAGGGGGAGAGAATATGGGAAAATTAGAACACTAATGGTAGTGAAGTTGTGAATTGATCCAACCATTCTGGAGAGCAATTTTGAACTGTGACCAAAGAGCTATAAAACTCTGGGTACCCTTTGATCCTGAAATACCACTAGATCTGTGTCCCAAAGATATATTTTTTTAAAGCAAAAGGACCTATATATACACAAAAATATTTCAGTTACTCTTTTTGTGGTGGAAAAGAATTGGAAAATTAGAGGGTAGAGGCCCATTAACTGGGGAATGGCTAAACAAGTTGTATAGATGAAATACTATAATGCTATAAGAAATGATTAGCTTGGACAGAATTACATGAAATGATGCAAAGTGAAGTAAATGGAATCAGGAGAACATTGTACACAGTAACAACAATATTATGTAATGTGCAACTGTGAATGATTTAGCTGTTCTCAGCAATGGAATGATATAAGATGATTTCTGAAGGACACATGACGGAAAATGCCATCCATCTTCATAGAAAATACTGGTGGAATATGAATGAATTCAGAGGAAGTATACTTATTTTTAAAATTTTCGTGTGTCTGTGTGTATTTTCTTCCACTACATGACTAATATGGAAATAATATGTTTTGCATGACTGCCTAACATATCAAAATGCTTTCCTTCTCAAAAAAAGGGGAGGGAAGAGAAAGAGAGAGAAAATTTGGAATTCAGTTTTAAAAAATTTGTTTGTAATTGGAAAAAATGAAATATTTTTAGAAATATTTTTAAAGGCTGTGGAAAAGAATGGACAATCTTTCCCAGGAACAAGTACGCATAGAAGCAGGATGTTTTTGTTTTTGTTTCTTTTCACTGCAGGCTTCTGATTGGCTCCTTTAAGCAATCAGGCTTACTCTGTGTCCAGTGTATCTATCTGCCTGGTAAGGTAACTCATAGAAAGCATACATATTAATTTTAGAGGTATTTATACAATTCAAATCTGGCTTCAAATACTTACTATCTGTGTTACCCTAGGCAAGTCATTTAACTTTGTTTGCCTCAGCTTTGTCATCTGTAAAATGAGCTAGAAAAGGAAATGGCAAAAGCTTCATGAAAGAAGAGAGGTGAGAAATTTGACCAGTAGTGGGAAATGCATCGTTGCTTTTCCTTTCTCAATTATGTAACTTCTGACATAAGAACTGAACTTACTTACTGCCTTCACACATACATTTAATTTTAAGATCAGGTGACAAAAGATAGGAATTACAGTTTGTTTCACATTCTTTATGGAGATATAACTGGCACTAAAGTCTTTTAAGCATTCTCTCAAATAATCAACTTCTCAGTTCTAGATAGTTTATTTTATTTTTGTTTATATTTGTGACTGTTTTTTAAAAAATGGAAAATAAAGCCTGAAAGTCCATTTTTCCTTTACCAACCAAAAGAAAGGGGGAAGAAAAGCTCTTCCATCTAGTTTCTAGTCATGTTCTTTAATATTCTTTGCTTGATTGAATCCAAGCAATCAATTTCAATTTAAATCCCTGGTGAGATTATTCCATTCATTCCCACTGTTTTCCTTACTCCTTCCTTCGGCTAAATGGTCTTATCATTTGTACAAATGCAAAAATAAGTACAGAATACATACAAGATTCAAGACAATGCAGTTGAATATAAAATTATGGAATCATAATAAAACAAATTAAAAGTGATTAATCTTAGTATGGCCTTCCTGAAAATTTGCTTTTTATGACTGGAAATGGAAATATTTTCCTTGCTTTAACAGATGACATATCGCTATGAATCCCAGAGTTAAATTATGAGAAAAAATCTGTCCTTTCAATTAAAATATAAAATCAAATTTACAAATTTCCAATGAAGACAGTACTTTAAGAGACATATGAACTAAGTACTTTTCATTCATTTTCTCTTTTATGTTGCTCAATATCAAATAAAGAAAAGAAGAGGAAGAAGGAAGGAAAGAAGGAAGGAAGAAGACAAAGGAAAGAAAGAAAGACGGAAAGGAGGAAAAGGAGAGAAAGAGAGGTAAAGAAGGAGGGGCAGGGAGGAAGGGAAGGAATAAGGGAGAGGGGGACACAGGGAGGAAAGAGTTTTAATTGCATACTCTACCTACCAGTCAGGGCTTATAACAATTTGAAAAACATTATTATATGCAAAGGAAATAATCAGAATCAGTGAAATTATGTACTTAATAACTAAAACAATGAGAACAGAAGCAATAAAAGCATTAAGCAAAGCAAAATGTTATTTTAGTGACCAAGCTTAGCAACAGAGATTTGAGGACCTGTATCTCCTTTCCTTACAGAAAAAAAATAGCTACTGTTGTGAAATATTGGATTACTATCAGATACAGTTGGATTACAAATTGCTTTGGCTGAACTATTTTTTCCTCTTTATTTTTTATTCTTTATTATGTAATCTCTTAGCAACAATAGGATACATGGGAAGTGGAGTGATTTTTGTTCTATAGGAGGAAGCAAAAGGGGGTAAGCAAATAAAAGAAGATGGTGACTTGAATATGATCAGGAGCAATTTGACGGCATGTCTGCTTGCACAGAATTTGTCATTTTTTCCAAATGTACCTTTTTGATACCTTATGGTACATAATAAAGCTAGCAAGTGCTGTCTGGCCAAGTGACTTCACGAGTTTTTAACACTAAACCTTGCTTATTTGTTGTTTCTACTTTTATAAAAGGCTTTATTTTCGGAGAAACTGATTTTTGTTGCATTAGCAGAGTGTTTGCTTTAATGGAATAGATGACTACGCAATTAAAATCTTGTCTTGAGATGATATTTGGTTTGAAATTTTTTTTCGAATATCTCTATCTCTTTAATATTAAAAACTTTCTTTAAAAAAAGAGAGAAATAAAAAAATTCTCTATCTTTTTTTCCTCTCTTTTGCCCTTTCTACTTCCCTCTAAATCCTATCAAACACAAACTGTCAGACTCATTAACGAAGTGGAAGTCAACTTCTCAGTTTCACCGAAATTGGTATAGATTTCTATCTTGAAAAAGGACATGGCAATTTAATCTTTTGATAGACTTTAGATTGCTTCAGGTATGGTTTTATTTTGTTTTCTTATCTTTTTCTATTACATCAGTGCTTTTCTCAGTCATTTTTCCAGATGTACTGTGAAGATGAGGTTTAGAAGGAAGACTCGTATTGACAATCTACTAAGTGTAATATTTAGAAGGTTGATATCTGCATTATAAAATCACATTAAAGAAAATAAATAGAAAAAATCAAGGGACATCAAAAATTTAAATGTAATTGTCAGAAGAGATAGTGCTATGTAATTGAAAGAGCTTTAAATCAAGAAACCTAGGTTAGAAATGAAGTAACTAACATTGAAAAAATTTCTATCATTCCAAAAATCATTTAAGCACTCTAGGTTTAAGTTTTCTCATCCATAAAATTAATGGTTTGTTCCATTTTGCAAGTTCTATCATCTGTTGCCTTTAAAAAATGTTGATATTATTCAGCAGTTGGGGCAAGAATTCACTATTCAACAAAAAGCAGCAGGATAACTGAAATAATAATAGTCTGGCAGAAATTTCCATACCAATTAGGTGTGTATGATATTCACTCTTAAGCCAAATCTGATGAGAGTAAGATTCACTTATTCCCTCTCACCTTCCCCCTTTTCTCCTCCATTGTAAAAGCTCTTTCTTGCCTCTTTTATGTGAAATAGTTTATTACATTCTACTTCTCTCTTTCTCCCAGCACATTCCTCCCAATACTTAAATTATATATACATACATATGTCATCCCTGCATATTCAGCTCACCCTATGCCTTTTGTATGTGCTTGTGTGTATGTATATATGTATGCATATGTATTCCCTCCAACTACCCTAATACTGGGAAAGGTCTCATGAGCTATAAATACCATCTTTCCATATAGGAATGTAAACAGTTCAACTTTAATATGTCCCTTATGGTTTCTCTTTCTTGTTAACCTTTTCATGCTTCTCCTGATTTTTGTATCTAAAAGTCAAATTTTCAATTCAGCTCTGGCCTCTTAAATAAGATTGCTTGAAATTCCATTTTTTCCCCCGAAGTATTATATTCAGGTTTGCTGGGTAGGTGATTCTTGGTTTTAATCCTAGCTTCTTTGACCTTTGGAAATTCATATTTCAAGCTTTCTGATCCATTGGTATAGAAACTATTAAATCCTGTGTTGTCCTGATTGTGTTTCCATAATGTTTGAATTGTTTCTTTCTGGCTGCTTGTAATATTTTCTCCTTGACCTGGGAACTCTGGAATTTGGCTACAAGGTTCTTAGGAGTTTTCCTTTTGAGATCTTGTTTGCAAAGTTCTCACTGGATTCTTTCCATTTCTATTTTACCCTCTGGTTCTAGAATATCAGGGCAGGTTTCCTTGATAATTTCTTGAAAGAGGATGTCTAGGCTCTTATTTTGATCATGATTTTTAGATAGTCCAATATAATTTTAAAATTATCTCTCCTGGATCTATTTTCCAGGTCAGTTGTTTTTCCAATGAAAAATTTCTAATTGTCTTCTAGTTTCTCATTCTTTTTGTTCTCTTCTATAATTTCTTGATTTCTCATGAAGTCATTAGTTTTCATTTACTCCATTCTAATTTTTAAGAAAATTTTTCTTCAGTGAGTTTTTGGACCTTCTTTTCCATTTGACTCATCCTGTTTTTTAAGGCATTCTTCTTCTCTTTAGCTTTGTGAACATCTTTTGACATTTGGGTTAGTCTAATTTTAAGGATGTTATTTTCTTCAGCATTTTTTAAGTCTCCTTTTGTAAGCTGTTGACTTATTTTTCATGATTTCCTTTCATCACTCTGATTTCTCTTTCCGATTTTTCCTCTACTTTTCTTGCTTGATTTTCAAAAGCCTTTTTGAGCTCTTCCATAGCCTGAGAACAATTCATATTTTTCCTGGAGGCTTTGGATGCAGGAGTTTTGACTTTGTTGTCTTGTTTTGTTTGTATGTTTTGATCTTCCTTGTAACCAAGGATGTAAGTAAATACTTTTTCACCAAGAAAGTAAAATTCTATAGTATGATTTTCCCCCATTCTCTCATTTTTCCAGTCAATTATTAGACGTTTGAACCCTTTGTTAAGTGGAAAGTGTCTTGCCCCAAGCTTCAGGGGTTCTTTGCAGTTGTGTTCAGAAATATTTCTAGGGATCTATATATTTTCAGTTTTTCCAATGTGATATGATCAAAGCAGTTTTTACTCCTTTCATAGCCTGTGCTGTGATCTGTGAGCAACCACAAGCACTCTTTTCTGCCTCAGAGCTGTGAGGAAGATTCCCTCTCCACTGCCACCACAAGGTCCACCACACAGCAACAGATGCCATCACCATGGGGTTGGTACTAGGACTGGACCAAGCTTCTCTCTCACCCAGGTGAAACACTTC
This sequence comes from Potorous gilbertii, assembly GCA_028658325.1. Classification (NCBI taxonomy): domain Eukaryota; kingdom Metazoa; phylum Chordata; class Mammalia; order Diprotodontia; family Potoroidae; genus Potorous; species Potorous gilbertii. The sequence goes on along the minus strand of JAQQSK010007870.1, from coordinate 2,734 downwards.
TCCCACTGACCTTCAAAACTGTCTTTGGCATTTGTGGATTGAGAATTCTGGACACCATCGCTTCTTCCAGTGAATCAGTCCTCTAAGACCTTCTCCAGTCCCATCTGCTATAGTCCATGCTAGACTGCACTCCGCTCCCAATCAGGTGTGATAAACCCTTCCTCTTGACCTTCCAGATTTTCTTGGACTGGAAATTTGCTTCAGTCTGTCATTTTGAGACTTTTGCTGCTCTAGAATTTGTTTAGAAACATTCTTACAGGTATTTTGAGGGGTTTGGGGAGAGTTCAGGCAGGTCTCTGCTTCTACTCCAACATGTTGGCTCTGCCCCCTCCTAGTTGCAGCAATTTCTCTGATAAAGGTCATATTTCTCAAATAAATTGAGAAGTGAGCCAAATTTATAAAAAATAATATATTCTCCCCAATTGATAAATGGTGAAAGTATTAGTACTAGACAAGTATTTAGGAGAAGAAATCAAGGTTATCAATAGTCATAAGAAAAAATTGTCTATGTCACTACTGATTAGAGAAATGCAAATAAAAACAATTCTACAATATAATCACATACATATCATGCTGACTAATGTAGCAGAAAAGAAAAAATTACAAATTCTAGAAGGAATAAAGAAAAGTAGATATAGTAATGTACTGTTGGTAGAGTTGTGAACGAGTCTAACCATTATGGAGAAAAATGTTGAATTATGCCCAAAACCTGTGCATGCATACCCTTTGAACTAGCAATATTGCTACTAGGTCTTTACCCCAAAGACATTTTTTTAAAAAGGGAAAGGGACCCAAATATACAAAAATATTAGTAGCAGTTCATTTTATAGTGAAAAAGAATTGGAGGCTGAAAAGATGCCCAACAATTGGGAATGACAGAACAAGTTATGGTATAAACTTATAATAGACTACTATTGTGTTATAAGAAAATGATGAAGAAGATGGTTTCAAAAAAACATGGGAAAATATATATGAACTGAGGCAAAGTCAAGTGATCATACACAGAAGATTGTTGTACATAATTACAGCAATTTTATAACAATAGTCAAGACTTATCAATTTAATAAATAAAATGATATATGTAAATCCCAAAGGACTCATGGTGAAAATCCTGTCTACCTTTAAATAGAGAATTGATGGATATATTAAAGTATTTTTTTCTTTTCCTTAATTTTCTTGGTTTTGTTTTCCCCACAACATGGCTAATGTGGATTTTTTTTGTGACTTCATGTATATAATCGATATCTTACTACTTTCCTTCTTAGGGGGAGGAAGAAAGTGATGGGAAAAAGATAATTATTAACTACAAATAAAAACAAATTTAAATAAATTTTTAAGATATATTTTTAAAAGAAGGGAATAGTTTCATGAAAACCTGGGGAGACTTAGATGAACTGATATGAAATTAGGTCATCAGAGTCAGGAAAATATATACATAGTAACAACAATATTATAAAAAATACCAATAACCATCGTCATCATTATCTATGAAAGATTTAGTAACTCTGATCAGAACAATGACCCACCACAATTCCAAAGGTTGCATGGTGAAAAATGCCATCCACATCCAGACAAAGAACTGATTAATTTCAATTATACATAGAAAAAAATTTTCAATATAAATTTATTTATTTAAATTTTTACATTCATTTTCACAAAATTTTGGGCTCCAAAATTTTCTCCTCGTTTGTCCCCTACCCCCACCCCAATACACTGAGCATTCTAATTACGCAAATCAACAATCTGCCCTCTCTTCTTTCATCCCTCCCTTCCCTTACCCCATCTTCTCTTTGTCCTGTAGGTCCAGATAACTTTCTATTCCCCATTACCTGTATTACTTATTTCCTAGGAGCAAGAACAATACTTGACAGTTGTTCCTAAAACTTTGAGCTGCAACTTCAACACATCCCTCCCTCCCCACCCATTCTCTTTGGGAAGGCAGGCAATTCAATATAGGCCATATCTGTGTAGTTTTGCAAATGACTTCGATAATAGTCGTGTTGTATAAGACTAACTATATTTCCCTCCCTCCTATTGTGCCCCACATTGTTTCTATTCTCTCTTTTGATCCTGTCCCTCACCGAGTGTTGACTTCGAATTGCTCCCTCCTCCCATTGCCCTCCCTTCCTTCATCTCCCCCCACCCTGCTTATCTCCTTCTCCCCTACTTTCCTGTATTGTAAGATAGGTTTTCATACCAAAATGAGTGTGCATTTTATTCCTTCCTTTAATAGAATGAGATGAGAGTAAATTTCATGTTTTTTTTTCTCAGCTCTCCTCTTTTTCCCTCCACTAAAAAGTCTCCTGCTTGCCTCTTCTATGAGAGATAATTTACCCCATTCCATTTCACCCTCTCTCCTCCCACTACATTTCTCTCTCACCATTTATCTTGTTTTCTCTTAAGATACGATCCCATCCTATTCAATTCACTCTGTGCCCTCTGTCTCTGTGTGTGCGTGCATGTGTGTATGTGTGTGTGCGCATATGTGTATGTAATCCCACCAACTACCCAGATACTGAAAAATTTCAGAAGTTACAAATATTGTCTTTCCATATAGGAATGTAAACAGTTCAACTTTGGTAAGTCCCTTAAGACTTCTCTTTGCTGTTTACTTTTTCATGCTTCTTCTCATTCTTGTGTTTGAAAGTCAAATTTTATTTTCAGCTCTGGTCTTTTCATCAAGAATGCTTGAAAGTTCTTAATTTCATTGAAAGACCATATTTTCCCCTGAATT
>JAQQSK010007869.1:0-13773 GCA_028658325.1 Potorous gilbertii | reverse complement strand
TCTTCAATTGTTTGTTATTTAGTATCTTTGGTCTTCAATTGTTTGTTATTTAGTATCTTTGATCTTCAATTGTTTGTTATTTAGTATCTTTGGTCTTCACTCTTCAACTACAAAATGAGGGGATTGGATTAGCTGATCCAAAAAGTCTTTTCCTGCTCTGACTTCTTGCTCTTATTGTCTTTATTCTGCCCCAATCTCTCACTTTTGTTTAAAGTAGAACATTCAAGCAGAGCCCATTCAATATGAGTGTCTGCATTTAATGAAAAAGCTTTGTCTAATTAGATTTCCCAAGAGAGTAATGTATAACTTTTGTCTACTGCAAAAGTGACTGGGAAAGTACTTCCCATGGCATCTTACTATATGTTTCATAAAGAATGGAGCAACTCAATCTTTCTTGCCTGCTTGTTCCATCCTTCCATCTGGATTTATTCTACATTCTGCGCGTGCTTCCTGAAAACAAAACAAAACAAATACAAAAAAACCCCAAAAAACAAAAAACCTTGGCCAATTGGAATAAAGTTTACTTTTATAACCAAACCAGCTACTAATAGCTGTATTACCCTTTGAACATTTCAATTAGTCATTGTGTATATCTCTCCCAAGAGATCTCATTCCTCTCAATTCAGAGAATTCCCAAACAGGGGCCACCACGGCACAGGAATGTTACAGAGTAAGAAGGTCACAGGGACCAATGGATGTTACAGGGTGACATATAAAAGTTATTTTACATAAAAGTTACACTCCTCTTTTAAGTAAACTAGCAGATTTCTCTATGTCCCTTTAATTTCTTCTAAAAAACAATTTGTTTTTTTTCCTATTGAGCACATATTTTTAAAATAAGTATACTAGGATAATATAAGTATAAATAAGTATAATATATATAGTATATAATATATATAAGTGTATAGTATATATTATATACTATATATACTAATATATAAGTGTATAGTATGGATTATACTAGTATAAATAAGCATAAGGATAAATATTGATATCTATCAATAATAATTTTTTATGCATAGTTTATATGATTTTTTTTTCTTGGCTTTGACCAGGGATGAGAATACAACTGGCATATAGTAAGGATATTTCTCAGTTTTCCTCCCCTGCTTTTTTTTTTGTCACTAGACTATTTTCTTTGCAGAACATCTTTTACACAACTGCCCTCTCATACCCTAGGCTATTATGTAGGCTTTTCATCCTTCCTAGACTCTATTTCCTATACTTATCTCACCCTGGAACTTTCCTCAGTGCCTAGGGTCTTCTCACCCTGTAATATCCGTTGGTCTCTGTGACCTTCTTACTCTGTAACATTCCTGTGCCGTGATGGCCCCTGTTTGGGAATTCTCTGAATTGATAGGAGTGAGATCTCTTGGGAGAGACATACACAATGACTAACTGAAAGATAGAAATCTAAACTTAAAGTGAAGAAATTTATTTGTAAGCTAAGGAATACTCTCCCTAACAGTATCTTTGATATTTATAAACTTTCATATCCTCCATTCTCTTCTTTAAAGGCTCAGATCAGGCATAAGCCCATTCAAGAAACCTTCCCTGATTTTCCCAGATGAAAATAATAGCTGGGTCTAAAATTTCTCATAGTATTTTGTTTAAACCTTTCCTTCATATTCTAATATTCTACCTTGCATAATATTTATTCATTAATATGTTATATCCTTCCCATTAGAACTTCAGCTCCTTACGTATAGGTGAGTTTCATTTTTCATGTTTAAATCTCTAGCATCTAATCTCTGCCCTCAAGAAACTTATATTTTCATCCAAGGGAAGTAGAAGAGGGAAAGGAATCCATTCTTGGGCATGGTGACAAAATTCAGAAAGTGAGAAGCAGAGTCAGGAGGGAAATAACTCACCAAGAGGAGAAGGGGTATAGGTAAAAAATATGAACTACAATCATTTTTCAGGATCTTGATGGTCTAATTTCCCTATCACCTGATGGCCTAATATTAGAAAGTCCGTGAATGGGAACAGATTTAGTGAAGACTTCTCTCCCTGGAGTGGAAGAGACCTTGGGCCCATGTTTCCATTCCTCCAAAGACAGGTGATTTCCATATAAGGCTATGTATTGCCCAATTTACATGAGTCATCAATGCTTCATTTGCATATTAGCTATTTGGGGTTGATAAATGAGGCATTTCACAGAAGAGGAAAGAGTAAGGAATAGGGAGAAATCAATCAAAGAAGAAATGGAAGTATCTTGCAAATGGCAGGACTTATTATGAGAAAACATTACCTCATCTTGGTCAAGAAAAAAAAGGAAGTATCCACGTACTTCAAAAACTGTGAAAGAAGTCCTTCTAGGTAAGACCTTCAGCCTCCCTTGTTCAAAAACAAGGAGTTTTTTGTTGTTGTTTTTTGTTGCTCCACTTAGTTTTTTATAAAGTTTTAACCTCATTCCTTTCAACAGAAAGAATTCCCAAACAGGGGCCAGAATGGCAAAGGTATATTCCAGGGTTGGAAGATCATAGGGACAGTGGATGCTTCAGAGTAAGGAGGCCCTAGCCACTGAGTGGGGGGTTCCAGAATAAGTCAATAACTGAGGAAGCATATTGGCCAAATCTGAAAAGTCAGATGCAGAGCCAAGAGGGAAATGAAGTTGCCTATCCTGGACCCATTTTATCAGGGATATCATGTTCACCTGCTTGAGGATAGCCCCAGTTTCTAGTTTTCCCTAAATTGGTTGCAACTAGATATCTTACACCTTTGCTATTAGTATTACTTACTCTATAAACAGGAAAGGGAATAAGCTTTTATGTAGCACCTCCTATGTTCCAAGCACTGTGCTAGATTCCTGGCAAAATCTACTTCATTTGATTCTCACAAAAGTCCTAAGAAGTAGATATTGTTGTTGTCCTTATTTTACAGTTGGGAAAACTAAGTCAAAAAGAGGTTAAGTGACTTGTCCAGGGTCACAAAAGAAAATATCTGAGTGACAGTAGAGAATTATGAATCAATAAAATTGCTAAAAATGCATTGATTTATTGTCAAGTTTGTGTTATTTATTTATTCATTTATTTTGCCTTTCCTTGATACTTCAATCATTCAGGAGCCTTAATTTCATCACTGTGTATATTCTTTCCACTGACAAAGAAGTCTTGACATGTGATAAGACAGTGGTGAAAACAAAACAAAACAACAATGACACAACAACAACAAAAACCTGTCCTTGTGGTCAACATTCTAGTAATGAAGTCCTTGAACTAGAATAGGCTGGTTCTCATACAACAGGCTTATATACAATTACTGCTTCTTTCCTGAAGTCTCTCCAGTACAGTAAGATCTGCTGGAGTGATTTCTATGACTGGATCATTGCCTTAATTGTTAATGAAGAATGTTATCCTTAGAAGGACTTCATCTTTGTAGTATAATATTTCTCTTGGTTTATGAGTAGCATAGCACCAATACAACATTGTGGATAGATTTAACCTTGGATCCAAGATGGTCTAAGATTAGTTCTGACTCTTAAACACACTGTCTTGTTACCCTGGGAAAGTATTTAATCTCTTTATATTCCAGGAAACTTTAAAACAGTAAATTAAAGAGTAGGTGCCAATCATCACGAGAAGTTGGCATATGGATAATTTCTTCTACTAATTGAAGATATGGTCCCAAATCCCTCTAATGACTAATTTGTCAATTATTAACCTTTCTTCTCTCAGTTCATCTGAATTTTTAAATATTTTTATATTCAAACTTGAAGGAAGCAATCTTTGCTAGTCAAGATGCAGGTAAAGTTCCACCAAATGATACAGTAATAACCCTCAATTTGCCCTTCTTATCTTTGTCCAAATAATCAGATCTTTGGTTTGTCACAGCCATTTATACATTTGTAGTATTGCCACATCTCACCTCCAAACACTTTTTTTCATTCTTGATCTGTCCATTGTGTCTTCACATGATAAACTATCTCCATTATATCTGCTGCCCTTTTACTGCTATGGAGTTATTTGACATTGGGGTCCCACAGAGAAGTTTTAATAATTCTTTCCATGACATACTTGGTGACTAAGGTTCTTTTCTCTATATTGTGCTGTGAATATGCTTTTTGACGTGTGGAACTATGGGTTATAGATGGAGTGGGGGAAATCTTGATGTACAGAATATACTTAATACCTTTCCAATCCTTTCCATTCCACCTATGCCACCCTCTCATTTTATAAAGAAACAGTGAAGTGGTTTGCCCATGGTCACAAAGATAAAAGCTAGCTACAATGGGTGGAGGTGGCAGTTTCAAATTAGATGCTACAAGTGATAGAGTGTTGGACCTGAAGTCAGGAAGACTCATCATTGTGAGTTCAGATATGGTCTCACACACTAGCTGTGTGATCCTGAGCAAGTCACTTCACCCTGTTTGACTTAATTTCCTCATTTGTTAAATGAGCTGGAGAAGGAAATGGCAGACCATTCGAGTATCTTTGCAAAGAAAACCGTAAATGGGGTCATGAATAGTAGGGCACAACTGAACAACAGCAAAACTGCAGTAGGATTTAAATCCAGGTCCCTTGGTTCAAGATCCATTATGTGTACACTAGAGCACCATAGAAATAAACATTTCAACTTAGATTGTTACATTCAGCTCCTTATCATTCAACATTATCCAGAAATAGCTTTGCATTTCCTAGTTCATTTGCTCTCCTTGCTATTACTGTCTTGAATGGAGTTGATAACCAACACATTTTTACCTCTTTGGATATGCAGTGAATACATTTCTTATTGCATTTGTAAAACAGATGGGATGGGTGGGGGTGAAGTAGAAGTAGGGATCTGCCTGAGCTCTCCCCCCAAACCCCTCAAAATACCTGTAAAAATGACTCTAAACAAATTCTAGAGTAGCAGAAGTCACAAAATGACAGTGAAACAGATTTCCAGCCTAAAACAATCTTGAAGGCATGCAGGAAGGGTCTATTGCACTGGACTTGGCGTGGAGCACAGTCTAGCATGGGAGCATGCCTCAGGGCACTGAATCACTGGTAACTGTAGGGGTTTCCAGAGTTTTTAACCCACAAAAGCCAAAAACAAAGGTCAGTGGGAAAGCTCTCTCACTCAGGTGTCCCTGGCCCCAGCTCTAGCCCCAGCCCTAGCCCCAGCCCCAGGGTGGCAGCAGCCACTGAAGAAGTGGTGGCTGCTTCTGGAACTCATGGCTTACAGACAATGCTTATCTGGGTGCAGTCCTGGGTGGTGGTCTTGGAGTGAGGGGGGTGCTAGTGTGGTAGAGCTGATGATAGCTGTGGAGAGGGAATCTTACTTGCAGTTTCAGGGCAGAAAAGAGTACAAGAAACAAGTAAACACCTCTCCTTTGATCATACCACTTTGGAGGAATTTATTGGTCTCTAGAGATATCTCTGAAAAAAGCTGCACAAAAGCCCTGAAACTTGGGGCAGTACACCCTCCACTTAACAAAGAGCTCAAAAGTCAAGCAACTGGCTGGGAAAATGACCAAAAGGGAGGAAAATAAGACTATAAAAGGTTACTTTCTTGGTGAAAAGGTATTTTCTTAAAATGAGGAAGATCAAAGCATACAAGCAGTGGAAGACAGCAAGGTCAAGGCTCTTACATCCAAAGCCTCCAAGAAAAGTATAAGATGGTCTCAGGCCATGGAAGAGCTCAAGAAAGGATTTTGAAAATCAAGTAAGAACAGTAGAGGAAAGATTGGAAAGAGAAATGAGTGATACAAGAAAATAATGAAAAATGAGTCAGCAGCTTGCTAAAGGCAACCCCAAAAAATGTGGAGAAAATAACACCTTAAAAAATAGACTAACCCAAATGACAAAAGAGGTACAAAAATCCAGCAAGGAGAAGAATGTCTTAAAAAGTAGATTTGGCCAAATGGAAAAGGAGGTCCAATAGCTCACTGAAGAAAATAATTCCATAAAAATTAGGATATAGGATTAAAACCAAAAATCACCTACCCAGAAAAACTGAGTATAATACTTCAGAGGAATGCTTCAGTGAAATAGAGAACTTTTAAGCATTCTATTGAAAAGACCAGAGCTGAATAGAAAATTTGATTTTCAAATACAAGAATCAAGAGAAACATGAAAAGGCAACAGGAAAGAGAAGCTATAAGTGACTCATTAAAGTTGAACTGTTCACATTCCTACATGGAAAAATGATATTTGTAACTCATGAGATCTTTCTCAGTATTAGAGTAGTTAGAAGGAATATATAAATGTACATGTATGTATATATGTATACATTTTATATGTATGTATGTGTATGTATATACACATATGTATACCTGCTTATACACATACGTGTGTGTGTGTGTACTCTCATAGGATTTGGCTTAAGTAGGGAATAACACTCACTCATTTGGGTATGGAAATCTATCTTACCCTGAAGAAAGGTAGAGGGGAAGGGGATAGGAGAAGGAGGATAATAGAAGGGACAGCAGATAGAGGGAAGGGACAATCAGAGGCAAACACTATTGTGGGGGGACAAGTCAAGGGAGACAATGGAATGAATAGAGGGCAGGACAGGATAGAGGGAAATGTGGTTAGTCTTTTGCAATATGAGTGTTATGGAAGTGTTTTGCATGGCTACACATATACGATATATCAAATTCCTTGCTTTCTCAATAAGGATGAGTGGGGAGGGAGGAAGGGAGAGATTGTGGAACTCAAAGCTTTAAAAATGAATGTTAAAAATTGTTTTTTGCATGCAACTTGGAAATAAATTGTACAGGCAATGGAGTGTAAAAATCTCTCTTGCCTTACAGGAAAATAGAGGGGAGGGATATGGGAGAAGGGGAGGTTATAGAAAGGAGGACAAATACAGGGAAAGAGGTGGTTGAGGTGCATTCTGGGCAAGTCACTTAACTCTGTTAAGTAGTGGGGAGGGGTAGGGAGAGATGGGAAGAAAATGTGAAATTCAAAATCTTGTGGAAATGAATGTTGAAAACTGAAAATAAATTATATCAAAAGCTCAAAAAAAAAGACAGCGTCCAACAAGATGAATTCTAATCTCTTTTCAATCTAAATCTATGAGATTGTCCTTAGCATTTTCCAGATCTGACTAGTCAATCCTCTTTATATGAAAATTTGCCTACACCTTAAAGGTATTTGTAACCCCCAAATCAATATGTGCATAGTGATAAGCAATTTGAGTTCCCCAACCCTCAGGTTCCCAGATGAGATTGAACAAGGTGATTCTGACTTTTTGTTTCAGCTCTTGTACTATAAATAAATGTCCCTTTTCTACAATCTATTTAGTGTCATGTTTTTCACATTTGGATGCTTTTTCTTTATGATTTTGCTGTCTGAAACACTATCAGAATTTTTTTTAAAGTGTTGTTTAAGTAGAGATATGGTGTACTAGATTTGAAATCTGCTAGTCATCTAGATGCATCTATTGTATCCTTTGGATAAGCGCAGACCTATGTGGTTCCCACGCATAGTGCTGAAGTGCAGTCTAGTGCTCCTGAGCACACAAAGACTATTATGTGCCCTATGCAGAAAATACCTGTGTTAAATACACTTTGTTTAGGCCTGAGTTATTGTACTATTGGCTGTGAATTCAATGTTAATGAATCAAGAGTATGGTATAGCCAGAAAAAGGAAGAGGAAATTCACATATAATTAATTATTAGTGAGGAAGAGGAAATTCACAAATAATTAATTATCTGTGAGAAATGTCTATTAAATAAGGTGTATTTAAACAGAAACACACATAAAACAAGGTTAGATATTGATTGGTTGATGAAAATGTTGCAACCAGAGGCTCACAATATTTCCCTTAGGAGCAGTAGTTCAGTATTTACTAATCCAGTGTATATAGAAACTTTATAGCATATAACTAGTACAAATGATGAGAATTGATTCCTTTTTGGGTGATGGTGGTAGAGGAGCATTCTGTAATTCATGCATGTTTAGGAACTTCAAGTGCTGAAACTTCTGTTGGTGTAGATCAGTAACCCATCTGTAAGTTATGGCTTTACAAAATTGCCTTGGGCACATAAGTGATTATACGTGGTCCATGGTCATATACTTTTACTATGTGTTAGAAATTAGTCTTGATCCCTGGTAGTCCTGATTCTAAGATTAGCTTTTATTCATGATTCTGAACTTTTGAGAAATAATAGTATTAATAAAAATTTACACACAGAACTTTATAATATACTAAAGATTTCTCCTTTTCTGCACAATCCTGGAAGTAGATTATACAACTAATGCATCCTTATTTTTTTGGACCTTTGGTGGCATTGATTCAGAGAATTGTATGAGGACACTCCTACCAAGAGGGCAAAACTTGCCCTATAACTCATCACTTTATAAAGTTGCTTAAAGCACAAAGAGGCTGTGACTTGCTCATTGGTATGTTGTTCCATTGTTTTTCAGTCATGCCTGATTCTTTTTGACCCAGTTTGGAGTTTTCTTGGCAAAATACTGGAATAGTTTGCCATTTCCTTCTCCAGCTTATTTTATGGATGAGGAAACTGAGGGAAACAGGGTTAAGTGACTTGCCCAGGGTCACACAGCTAGCAAGTGGCTGAGGCCAGAGTTGAATTCAAGCCTTTCTGATTCTAAGCCTGGTGCTCTGTCCACTAAATGTCATCTAATTGCCCCTGCCCAGTGACATGCAGCCTGTATATTGTATAGGCAGTATGTGAGCTCAAGTCTTCCTCACTGAAGTCAGCTATCTTTCACACCAGAAAACCTCACATCCTAATCTCACAGTTGAGGAAATTTAGGATCAGAGAGATTATATGGCTTACTCATGGTCATCTAACTAACAATTCAGAGAGTTGGATCATCCTCCAAAGAAGAGGAATGACTGAAAAAGCATTTTATTAAGCATTTACTATTTGCCAAACATGCTGCAGGTCTAATAGCCTGGTGAGCTCATCAGGAGAGCAAACAACCAGAAGAATAGTCTGGGTGTAATGTAAAATCTTCCTAGGGTTGCTAGATCTAGTGAGCCATCTAGCTTTGTGATTTTGCCTCTTCAAACATTCAGACATTGTGGATCCCAGAATGGGAATTGCAAAACTAAATATAGTCTGTCTCTTAGAGTTTCTGGAGGTCTATGATTGTCCAGAGGGTACAATAGATGTATATAGATAGCAAGTAGATTCATGTCTCTTCTTAACAACAATTTCTGAAAATATTTTAGCAATTCTTTCTTGTAGATAGAACTTGTAGTACAGTTTAGTGCATACTTTTAAAGTCAGATGGATTCTTAATGAATAAGTGGCTAAAGGATGTAGAGGACGGCCCGCGTCCCTACACGGCTTGGTGATGTGGTTGAAAGAAAAGAGTCACGGGAGGAGGGAAAAGATAGACCAATTCCGGATGATAATAAGCACAGTCTCCAAGAACAGTTTCCCCAAAGTTCTTTCCTGATTTTGTCAACTGCACTCCACCCTGGTCCTCAACAATTCCCCCTTTCTTTTGTTGCAACTGGAGACAAGATACTAGGGTTTGAAAAGCTTACCCATGAGAGAGAAGGCACCTATGAATAGGTGGCCATACAGAGAAACAAAGGGGTAGAGGTAATACAGATATGAGCCAATGGAACAGGGATGCAGAGGGATTTGTATTAGCAATATAATCCCAAATCACTTGCAGCTTCCTTGGGGTCAAGATTTCCCTTGGAGGCCTGGTCTATAAATTTTATATAGTGGTATTGTAATGGACAGGAGTAACACAAATAGAAATGAACACATCTTATGAACAATCTTGTTTCAAAAACATGAACTCTGTTTCCCACTATCACAATAGTTTCCCTTAAAGTATCCATTAAATTGTTATGTTTGAGTAAACCAATTGGCACAGGGGAAGTCAATGCTGCTACAAAGTTTATAATGCCTAAACTAATGCAACTTATACATCTTTTCTGTCTTACTTTCAACATTAACTGATTAAAAGTTTGATCAGATACAGACAGATAACAGCCTTCACTTTTGATAGGCATTACAGCAAACCTAGGACACATAATTACAGATATAATGCTAGTGTCAGCTATATGAAAACCAATGTATTCAGTGATAGTACAATTAAAGTATGTTATTTCCCAATCACAAAAGCAAAAATTCTATCTATATCAATTTGTTTCCCAATAACCTTAAACCCATGTACTACATAATTATCTCCTCTATTTTCCCTCCCTGTATCACCACCCATAACCCAAGGTGGATTATGTACAAAAAGTCCATCTATCTCCCTCTTGATCAGTTCCTTCTGCTGCAGTGGTAAGCTGGAGGGTGCCCACAAGCAGAATGAGTGTCTTCATTGTCCTGTCATTCCAACGATCATGGCTTCTTTTTCCTAGATCCATATACCTTCTCCAATGTATGGAAGAGGTCTGATGTTTCTTTCCAGTATCTAGATCGTTTCTTCACCATTTCCTGTGAAAATACAATACCCTCACCCCCATGTTAACACAAGGCCTGTCTTTGTGTTGTTCCATTTCACCTTCACTTTTTTCCAAATCAGTGAGGTGTGTTTTGCCTTTTTGAAACTGTTTTTGAGCAGGCATAAGCCCCTCTCTATCTGGTGTCAGGAAATTAATGGTATACAACACCGTATCAACTCTTCTCCTTATTCTTTTGCCTTCTAAAGGATATGAACAAACAATTCTCAGAAGAATCGCAAAATATTACTAGCCATAAGATTGCTACAGGTCACTAATGATAAGATAAATGTGAATCAAATCAATTCTGAGATTTTATCTTATAACCATCAAATTGGCAAAATAGGAATTTTTAAAGTTTGAGGGCTTTTGGAATAGCAAACATATGGATATGATTGGAGCTGAGAATTTGCTTAACCATTCAGGAAAAAATTTTGAAATTATGCTAAGAAAGTGATTACATTGACCCAGAGATCCATTTTAAGGCATGTAACCTAGAATTCCAAGTATTGAAACAAAGGCCTTAAATAGCTGAAAACTGATTTAATTATAAATTTAAATATGAAAATAGCTTATTTAAAAACCACTTTTTGAAGAAGCAAATACCATTAACAAAGTAAGTAAATATGCCCATTGATTAGGGGATGGCTAAATAGTTTTTACATGAATATTATGGAATATTACTATATGTTAAGAAATGGCAAATATGACGAATGCAGAGAACTTTGGCAAGACATAGAAACTAATGCTGCATGAAGTAAGTAGAACCAGGAAATGAACAAATATAATGGCAATAATAAAAACAGTGAAAGGCACATTGAATTTTGTGTCAAGAAACTCCTTGTGGGCCATAGTAATCGTAAGATGCAGAGCCAGAGGAGACCATAGTGATTTCTAGTCCAAAATATATTATTTCACAATTCAAGAAATTGAGAACCATAAAGTGAAGTCAAAGTGAGTGTCCCTATCACAACTGATAATTAATGACAGTTTCTGGATTGGAATCCAGATCTTTGGATTGTAGGATTCTTTCCATTCAATGCTAGAGGTTCAGAATTCAAATGCTTTTTTAAAAAAAATACTTTATTTACTTTTAATTTTCAACATTCACTTCTATAAGTTTTAAATTTTCTCTACCTCCCTCCCCAAGAGGGCATGCAATCTGATAATTGGCTCTGCATATACATTCTTATTAAGCATATTTTCACATTAGTCATGTTGTTTCAAAGAATTAGAAGGAATGGGAGGAACCATGAGAAAGGAAAAAAAAACCCAAAAAACAAAAAAGAGAGCAAATAGTATGCTTCAATTTGTATATCCCCAAGGCAATATTTACAGTACCAAGGGTGACTAGGAATATGCCAGCATAGTTTTGAATCTCAAAGTATAATAAACTCTCCATATAGAAGGCAAAAAAAAAATATTTATTCAGACACCAGAAAGCTAAACCCATTATAGTAACCAAGAAGCCATTACACATTAGCACTGCAGAGGATAATGCCATTCCCAAGTCTTCTCCCATCCCCTTGTCTGGCCTTCCCACAAGCAAACTGTGCCTGCCTGCATCCTCTCTCCTCTCACCTAACCACTCTCCTCAACTTCTTCCCAGATCTGCTCCACCCTTCCTGTTCTACCTGTTCAGCAAGCTCCTCCCACCACATGTGACTTAGTCTTCCATGTGATTTAAGCAGGTCACATGGACCTATTAATACATGGGAAAGATCTTCCCATTTAAATTACCATTACAATCTGCACAGAATCCAAATGTTTTAAATCAGGCATATCCTCAGTTACTTTCATATGCTCACGAAGGTAGGTTTGAAACTTATAAGGTATTACGATTAACTCAGTATTCAGATCATTAGTGTTTAGTTTGGAAACTTTTTTTCCCCACTGAAAATTCACTATTCTCCTTGTAAACGTATAGATCTTAAAGCCTTTGCAAATTTGAAAACACTAGGTTCCTGGAGATCTGTATATTTGAATTTAAACATTTTTACTTTTAATGCTATATGCATCTTAAATCCCAGGAAAGTGATTCTACAACAGTTGTTCATTTATTTTACAGTAGTTTGCATTAATTCCGACCTTGCTTGCTCTTCTAATACATAATTTATCATTGCGTTAACAACAGTGTCAGTGGTAGGTAGTTGCCTTAGCATATTTCTGCATATTAATAGTTACTGGAGGGTTTTTCCCCCTCCAGTTAAAGTGGATAGGTAAGACAAATCTATTTCCATTAGAAGAAAGCAAAAGTATATTTGTCATAAGTGTAGTTATGCAATTATCATGAATAATTCCCTAGATTGCCTTTTACTTTGTCTTTTTAAGATGGATGTGTTGAATTATCTTTTTTTCACTTAAGACCCATATGAGGAACTGCTTTTAAAAGTTAAACATTCTGTGAAGATAATCACTTCTGGCATTTCTGAATGCTGCTTCTTAGCTATTTGGGGTTAGAGTATAAGGCCCATCTTTTCCCTCACAAGTATGTATTGTTTTCTTTCATCATGGAAGATTCCTAGCCTCAGAAGGAGGGCTCCACAGTGGTCCTCTAGTTCAACACTTTGTCATGAGGCACTATTATGAGAGACTATTGAGGGGGAGTATGGCATAATGGTTAGTGCCTTAGGCATGGATTCAGGAAGATCTGGGTTCATGTAACATATCTGACTTATTACCTCTGGGATCCTGAGGACAGCAAATAATTTTTCTGAGCCTCAGGCAACAGTCGAAGACAGAGGTGTCAAACACATGTCCCATAACTCTCATGAGTGCAGCCCAAATCAGATTAAAATGTAATTGGGAAATATTTAACCAAAAATAAATAAAAATATAATAAAATATAAAAAATACAAAATTTAAAACTAAGTTAATATGCCCCAGGCAGAGACACTTAAGTGTCATTTCGTTCCCTACACCCCCATTTCTATTTGAGTTTGACACAGCTTCTGTAAGATGTATCTATTAAGTTATAATAATAGCTGGCATTTATATAGCATTTTACATATGTTATTTCCTTTCAAACATCATAAGCTACAGGCATGGATCCTTTACTATGGACTTAAACTGATACAGCAGTTTGTGGCTTGCCATTAACAAAAAAAAAGCTTCCAAAGAAGGTCTTACAGTCCCTTTTCATAACAGATTCTAGGTTATAAGAGAAGGTCTCACAGTCTCTTTTCATAACAGATTCTAGGTTATAGTCCATTTTTAAAGCCTGAAAATTCATGTTTACAGATATTAAGGAAGAAATACATTTGTTGAGTGCTTACCATGGACATAGTGCTATATAAAATGTTGGGAAGGAAGTATAAGTAGGATCATAGATTTATCTTTTCATTCTTTAGATTTTGTTTCACTGATTCTTGCTGTCTCATTGAGTCATTAGTTTCTACTTACCCA
>JAQQSK010007868.1:0-13773 GCA_028658325.1 Potorous gilbertii | reverse complement strand
ACAGCGCTGATCCAAGTACCAGTAGGCAGGCAACCCGGAGAAGAAGACAGTCCGGAAACTACAAGTCCCGACGGCCACGCGGCCGGTGCCGCTCTGCGCATGCGCTTCGGTGCGGAGGCTGGTGGCCCGGCTGAGTGAGGGGAGGCAGCCCCTGGACGCAGCGAAGGTAGCAGGGAGCGGCGGTGGCGGCGGACGGAGGAGCTGCGACAGGCGACGCCTCAGCTCCGGCCTCAGCCTCTGCCCGGAGATTGCCTCCGCCCGCCCGCCCTGGTCTCCCCCGGTGAGTGTGGGTCCTCACGGCCCTCTGCCCCCTCGGCTCCCTCCGCCCTTTCCAGGCCCGGTCCCAGTCGCCTGGGCCTAGGCCCACAGCCGGCGCCTCACGGCCGGTCCGGAGCCCGGAATGCGGAGCGTCGGCCCCGGTGCCAGACCCCTTGAGGCCTGGCCCTGCCCTCTGCGGCTGCGGGGGTGGGGGGAGGTGAGGACGCACCGGGACGGAGGGAGTGGGGAAGTGTGGGGGGAGGGGAAAAGCGAGGGGGGAGGGGGCGGAAAGAGGAACCGGGGCCAGGGCTGCCAGGTGGGAGAGCCCGCCGGGCGGAGCGAGGAGGTCGGCCTGCGTGGCGAGGCCCGAGGCCGGGGCCGGGGCCGGGAAAGAGTTAGGAGGGAGGGAGGGGTGAGGGATGGAGGAAGGGAAGGCAGAGAGAGGAGGGAGGAAAGGGCTTTGGGGAAAATAAACAAGACCGAGCAGGTGGAGCCAGCGGGAGGTGGGGGGGCGGCGCGCGGGGGTCTTGAAGTTTCCGTCCCTAGCTGGCGATTCATTGGAGAAACAGACATGGACCCTTACCGGAAACCCTTGTAGACCCTCACTCATTCTAGGGCCTGCCCTCGGATCCTCTCCGATTTAGCCTCAGCGCGCGTCTTGTGGGTTTTCTTGATGTCGTGCTCCTATCCTCCCTCTCATAAGGAGCACGATCTCCTAGGGCGGTGAGGCGGTATGTATGTAGTATATAGTAGGTGCTGTATAAGTGTTTATTGACTGCCTGGCTACTTTGTGCAGTGGGTCTACAGGGGTGAAATTGGACAGAGCTACAACCTGGACACATGAGCGTGCTGTAAGAGAGAGTGGGAAAGAGGTGAAGAAGAGCTGTAGACAGACTGCTCTGGGAAAATCTGGGATGGGGAGGGGGAAGCAGTGGAAGCTGTGCGTGAAGGAGCTTGACTTGGAAGGACCAGGAGAGTTTCAGCAGGTCTAGATGTAAAGAGAGTGGTTTCTAGGCTTGGTGCATGGATGTACAGATAGGGGAGGGCCGGATGGACAAGGAGGTATGTAGTGTATTTTGGTTGGAAAGAGTGCATGAAGAGGAATAGTATGAAATGAGATTAATAAGGAGCGTCAGAACTCGACTCTGGAGGGCCTTGAATGAAAGACAGAGGAGTTTGGTCTCTGTTTCAATCCTCTCCGACTCTTTGTGACCCCATTTGGGGTCTTAGTGTTTTATATTATAGGGATATGGGAGTGGAAAGAATCTTTTATTTTTAGGTTAGGGCAGGGAAGGTGTAGCTTCTTTCCGTTGTAATAATAGCCATTGTGGGTGAACTTATATTCCACAAGTTTCATATACTCTTAGTACTGAAAGAGACCTTAGTGATTATCTAGTCCAGTGCCCTCATTTTATAGAGGAAGAAACTGAGACCCAGAGAGGGAAAGCAGTTTGGTTGATGTCACACAGCTAGTAAGTGTCAGAACTAGGACCTGAACCCAGGTGTCCTGTTTCCAGGTCAGTGTCTACATGAACTGATGACTTGGGATTCATAATTTCCTTTCCATTCTAGTAGAAACTGGATATAAAGTCTTAGCGCTTGTAATTAGGAAATTTGGGGTTCCTATCTGGCCTGTGACGCTTATTATCTGTGGGACCATGAGCATGTGAAAGTTATTCAACCTCTCTCAATCTTAGTATAATGGTGATAATGCTACAACACTACTTCACTCGTGTTGTAGATTCAAATGTTATGTAAACTGATTTGGCAACTTGAAGTTCTGTAAGTTATTAGAATACTAAGATTTGTGTTCTTTCAATTGTTCTTGGAGCATAGTCAGAATTGTTCATTCTATTACACTTAGCATATTGTTATCTACATCAAGAAAGGGCTCAGTAAGAAACTTTGTCTTTGGAATGGCCTAAGGGAAATTTTGGAAGACTTCTGGGAAGAAGTGAGTTCTCCGTAGAAACTCTTTGGAGATATTTGGCTTGAGATATAGTGGGATCTGTTATTTCACTGTCAGGATCTTTCTCTACCAAGGTTTAGTAAATGAGGATATACAGATCACAAAGTGACTAAAAGGAGGGGATCAGTATCCACAGTAGTTTGCTAATTAGAGGAAGGAAAAGATTTAGGTCACAGCCAAGTTAGTTTTGAAGGCTAGCATAAAGCATAAACATTTGAAATACTACGTTATAGTGGTAAGCCAGGTAATAATTTGGGAAGGATAATAAAATGGCTTTGTGGCATTTAGATTTTATACCGATGCCCCCTCTGGTTCTGAGATGAGAGGCCTGTAAAGTCCTCTTGAGAGTTGGTGGCAGAACAGTTTTTTTAGTCTTAATTTAAGTGTTCTGATTTATAGACAGACATGCTACCACTCTCAAAGACAGATTGCTTTTTCTTTATTGAAAATGAAAGGCATGTGATCTGTCTTGCTGTTAACCTTCCGTTCAGTAAGGAGGCAAACTTGAAGGTAAATAGGTTTGGTGAGTCATTCTCTTAAAATTCTCTTCTACCCTCTCTAAAGTTTTATTGTTTTTCACCTTTGTGTTGGAATTAACCTTCTCACCAGCCAATAAATCTTCCTGTTTTCTCAATATCTGGATGACTTTACTGTTGCAGCTCTTAGTAGAATAATTGTTAACACTCTGCGTGAGAATCCCCCCTGTAAGATAATCATAATGATGAAAAAAGAGTGAAGCTAATTCTTCATGAAGAAAAGGGAGAAGGGTGATAAGATGGAATGTTACTGTATGTGATTCAGACAATTGAATATTGAGTGAGTTCTCTGAGGAGGCTACATTTTGTCTCTAGTTTACATAATGGGGATTATAATAGTTGAACTACCTACTTCACAGATAGTACCCTTTACGTAATTGCTTAATAAATGTTTGTTGAAGTGTATAGAGTCAAATGGTTCTCTAAGACCTAATGTTTTATTTATGTAAGCAAAATATATCACTGTTCTTTCTTCATAAATATTTTAACAGGTTGAAATTTGAATCTTTTTATTCATTTTATATATTTATTGAGACCTGGTGCTTTTAATGGAGGTTTGGTTTGGGGGAGCTAATCTTACACATTACTATTAGATGAGAGGCTTACTGCATTGTGAGTTTAGATGATATTTCCCAGTTTTGGTGTGATTCAGTTAAAGACTTGGAAATGAAGGGGTAGGTGAAGAGGTACAGTGAGAAGAGCATTGGATTTGGAGTCAGAGTCTGAAATCTCTGGCAGACCATGATACTAACTTGCTCTGTTATTTTGGGTAGATCCCTTTGCCAGTCTTGGCCTCCATTTCTTTACTTGTGAAATAATGGGGTTTGATGCATCAGAGGTTTTTAAACTTTTTTCTGTCATTGACCACTTTGGCAGTCTGGTGAAAATTGTGGACCTCTTCTCAGTATGTTTTACTGCCTATGTTCATAATGGAAGGAAATGCTAAATTTTTGGTTAAGTATTAGTTAAAATTAAGATGTAATTTTCTTCCCATCCAAGTTCATGGACAAGTACTTTCCTCTTGAAGTCTATTTACGGACTTGGTGGGGGACTATGTATTTCAAGTTAAAAACCCTCAAAAAGATCACTTTCAGCTCCAAATCCTATCATGTCTGAGCTGAGATCATAGGATCATAGACTTAGAGCTGGAAGGAACCTTAGAGGGCATCTAATCCAACCTCTTCGTATTGTAAGTGAGGAATTGAGTTTAGTTAAGAGGTTAAGTAACCTACCCATTGTTAAACAGGTAAGGAAATGAACCCAGGACCTCAGTCTTCAGATCAAGCATTCTTTTCAATGTACCATGTTTTATTTAACTTGTACATGTATTATGTCTATCATAAAACATCTTGGCTACTAGAATCATAGACTGTTCAGCTGGACCAGAGCTTACTCTTTCAATTCAAAAAAGAAGATGAGTCCCAGAGATGGAAAACTGTACAAAGTCACAGTGCAAGCAGGTGGCAGCCCTGGTGTTTGAACTGGAGTATTTTTGACTCTCAGGTCTTTTTTCGTTTCCTAACTGGTCATTGATATTCTGGTTACCAATATAGTCATCTTAAGAAAAACAATCATATGCAATAAAATCATAGGTAAAACCAGAAACTCTGAATTATTTTCAGTTTGCCAAATGGAAAATAGGGTCATAGGTGTTTATACTGGATCAGGAAGCAACGATCTAATTATATAGATGACATGGAGGCTCAAAGAGGTTAAGTTTCTTGCCCAAGGTCACACAACTGGTCTTAGAGTCAGAGGTCCAACCCTGATGTCTTTGATTCTGAATCCAGTACTCTTATTTTCACTTTACAAAAACAATATCTTCTTTCCATTGTATCCTTTTCTTGTGATCATAATTTTAGAGCTAAAAGGCCCCATAGAGGTTCATCCAGTACCCTACCAGAATAATTGAAACCATAGCAGGATATTGGTGCTAACATTTAAGAATTAGAATTTAACTTTAAATAATTTGCGATATTTTATTTTTGGAGCAGTTTTTATAAACCTTAAGCAACTTTTATTTCCTTGTCAACAGTAGGGGACAAAAAATTCAGCTTATTTGTTTTTGGAACATTCAGTGAGATTTTTGAGCTTAGAAATGTTTGGTAAAGATATTAGGGAAGTACACTGTGATATAAAAGTCTGCTTATTTACTGTCTTTCACAGAACCATGCGTAGACATTTTTGAAGAAACTTTGTTAGGTTTTTGCTAAGAGATATTAACATCGACAAAACACTGAATTTTTTAAACAGGTGACATTTTTTATTTGGTCAAAGCTAACTCTCAGTTAAGACTTGTAGGGTTTTATAATTGGAAATAACTTTATAGTCTGGCCCCTTCTTGACAGATAGGGAAATTGAGACTCTTAGAAGTTGTTTTTAAAAATATAATGTTTTTAGGTTCAAATGACCTTGTTTGACAGGTTTGGACCTCTTCGATAAAAATATCCTTTTAGTTTTTATTTTCTCCAGAACCCTTGATTTTAGTAGTCATGAAAGTGAATTGAACTTTTAGTTGACTAAATTTACTCAAGGACTTCTCAGGGATACAGTCTTAGGTTCTCTCTCCCAACCCTTCCCACTCCTAAATGTGCAGTTTTCTCTTAAACTTTAAGGCATTTCAGGGAAATTCTTTTCTCCCTTATCCTTTCAGAAAGACTTTACTTTAAAAATTGATTTTTCTCTTACTTGCGGAAACATAGATTGATTCAGTTCAGCAAGATTTAGGTATCTGTTGAATATAGAGCACTGTACCAGGTAAGTGGAAGAGACAATGGTCAGGGAATGAGATGTACACCCAAATAAATATAATATCTTTAACAAGAAATCATAAGTATATTAGAGAGTACAACTAAAGTGTTGTATGGAAGACACGTGAAATGGTCTCTATGAATGGAGAAGGGGAAGATAAGAGGATGTAGGATATCCGAGAAGGCTTCATGTGGAGGTAGCATTTGCATTGGGATTTTAAGTTTAAATTTGAACTGTAAACAGATTTTTTTTTCATAGAGACAAATTCTTGAAAGCATTTGTCTTATTGGGAAACTTTTTTCTAAAATGGAATGGTTCCAGTTTTTCCTTGCATGCTTCTCAATGGATTAAAACTAAAAGGGATCTTAGAGACTGATCCAACATCTTCGTTTTACAGATGAGGAAACTGGGGAGGCCTCCGAGAAATTATCTGTTCAAGTCTGATAGGAATAAGTATCAGGATTGAGATTAAAACTTGAGTCCTTTTACTCTAAATCTAGTCATCTTTCCAATAATTACAATTCTGAACTACTCAGACTTGCATTTGAAGTTGTAATTGTTTTGTAAGTTGAGCTCTAAAAATTGATAAAGTAATTTAGTTGTGAAAGTTCTGATAAGTTTCTTTTATTAGGAGGGAATATTACTGATTCAGATCTGTATTTTATATGCCTCTGAGAAGAATGCTTAGACATAGAGGTTAATTCTCTATGATTAATAGGCTGAAGACTATATTTTTCAATTCTTTACTATAAATCATGAATTCCTTAGTGTGTTTGAATGAATTTATATGTAGATGGATAGTCAGTTTCTTTTCCTTGTTTTAAAAATATATTTTTATTGATGTTTTCTGTTTCTTATATTATCATAGTTATAACCAGTGGCCTTCTCCTTTACGCTCCCAAAGAGTCATCCTATATAAAAATCAGTATTTTTTAAAAAGAAAAGAAAATCGGCATAAATAATTGACACATTGAAAATGTCTGAAAATATATACAATGTGTAGCAGTTGTGGACTTTCTACTTCCACAGAGGGATGGGTTGAAAATATCATCTCTTTATCTCTTCATTCAAGTTATGCTTGATTTTTATAATTTTATTATGTTCACTTTTGACTTTTTTGGTGTGTAGTTGTATTTATGAAAATTAAGCATTGATTTTAGTTCCTGTGTATAGTATTTTCTTGGCTTTGCTTACTTCACTCTGCATCAGTTCTTCTAGATTATTTCCATGCTTCTGTATTTGTTACATCATTTCTTACAGCACAGTAATATTTCATTACATTCATGTACCATGATTTGTTTAGCTATTTCCCAGTTGATGGGTGCCTGCTTTGTTTCCAGTTCTTTGCTATCATAAAAAAAAAGGTGTTATAAATATATATATAAATACTTGGAATATAAGCCCACTAATGGAATCTCTGGTATGAAGGGTATTGAAATTTTAATCACTTTATTTGCATAATTCCAAAATGCTTTCCAAAATGGTTCCAGCAACAATGTGTATGTTTGCTTATCAGTTCACAATCCTTCCAACATTGAGTATTGACATTTTTTTGTCATCTTTGCTAGCTTGCAGGATATGTGGTGAAACTGTACATTTCTTTCTTATTCTTGATTTGGAACATTCTTTTGTGTGGTGGTGAATATGTTGTCCTTCTTTAGAGAACTATTCATCTCTTTTGACCACTCGATCTATTGAAGAGTAACTATTATTCATGTGTGTATAGTTTTATACACTCACACAGAGTTTTATGTACATATATATGTAGTTATATATCTTGGCTACCAAGCCCTTATCATAGAAATTTAATAAAATGTTTTTTCCCATTTGATCACTTCCTTTTTTTATCCTAGGTGCTTTAATTTTGTCTTTGTAGAAGGTTTTCAATTCATTATAATCAAAGTTATATATTTTATCTTTTATAATTGCCTCTCATGTTTGTTTAGTTTAGAACAGTGGTGTCAAATTCAGATAGAAAGGATGGTAGTTTTTTAACTTAGAAAGCCACAAATTAATATTATCTATGTTGTGTTTATTTTGTTGAACATTTCTGAATTACATTTAATCTGGTTGGGCCTCAGTTAGGAGTTTTACTGGCCCCATAATACATTTGTGTCTCCTACTCATAGCTGTGACAAGTATATAATCTACTTCAATTAAAAACAATTATTACTAAGGTTGTGTATCTATTTGGAATGTATTGTGGAATATGGTGTAAGGTATGGTCTAAGTCTAATTCCAGATTGTTTTGTAGTTTTTATCAAATAAGGAGGCTTTTTTAAAAAACTGGGTAATTTATGTTTTCCCCTTTATCAAACACTGGCTTTCTTTCACTATCCCATTTAGAGGACAACATAATTCTTTTAACTCTAATTTCTCCAGAAATTTGTTCAGTTTCATATTTTCTCTTTACCAAAACTGAGAGAAATGCACAGTTTTATAGCTTTTTATGCATAATTCCAAATTGCTCTCCACAATTGTTAGATCAGTGAACAACAGTACCTTAGTATCCAGTTTCCATATTCTCTCCAACATTTGTCATTTTCCTTTTCTGTCATATTAGCCAGTCTCATAGGTATGAAGTATGGTACCTCCGAGTTGTTTTATTTTACATTTCTCTATAAAATAGTGATTTAGAAAATTTTTCATATGACTATAGATGGCTTTGATTTCTTCTTCTGAAAATTGTTCATATCCTTTGATCATTTATAAATTGAGGAATAACTTTTATTCTTATAAACTTGACTCAGTTCTCTATATATTTCAGAAATCAGACCTTTACTAGAGAAACTTAACTATAAATCTCCCCTTCCCTTTCCTTTCTGCTTTCCTCCTAATCTTGGCTGCATTGGTTTTGTTTGTGCAAAACCTTTTAAATTTAATGTAGTCACAGTCATCCATTTTATACCCTGTTCTCTTTTCTCTTGTTTGATCATAAATTCTTTCCTTGGCCATAGATTTGACGGGTTAACTGTTCCATGCTCTGCCATTTGCTTATGATATTACCCCGTTGTGTCTAAACCATGTACCCATTTTGTCTTACCTTGATTAGATGTTGGTCTATACCTAGTTTCTGCCCAAACTTCTCTATAGTTTTCTAGTAGTTTTTGTTAAATAATGAATTGTTGTCCCCAAAGTTTAGATCTTTGGGTTTATCAAACAATAGATTACTATAGTAATTTACTATTGTGTATTGTGTACCTAATCTACCCATTTCTTTTTACTGAACATCTCTCTTCACCCATAGGAGCATTTATCAGTGGAATCTCCTCCTGCTACTAAAGTAAGGCCTCCTTCCTCCACCTTCACTCATTTCAGTCCTTTCCCCATCATCCTCATCCATTCTTCTGAAGGCTCTTCTCTTCTTGAGACCACAGGTGTTGGGTTCCCTTCCCTTCATTGTTGGCTTTGATTTGACTTGGGTACATCTTACTCTCCCCTGTCTCCCCTTTCATTCACCCCCCCCCCCCTATTTTGGAAGGTAGCCCCATGGAAAAAAACCTCATCAATTCACTTATATTTAATGTGTTGTCAGATTCTATCCATATTGTCCCAAGCCTTTCTTCTCACTGTTTTCCATCTATCTCACTTCTGCCTTCGCTCTGTCTCCTGTGTACATTTGGAAAGATGTTTCTTACTGTTCTCTTCCCTGTCACTGTTGTCCTTGGCTGCTACATTTGTTCGCCTCTCCTGCATTTCTATTGTCTGTGGTGTTCAAGAAGCAAATAATTTCTTCAAATTAATTTTTTTAATAAGAATGTTTCAAATGTCTGTTATTGAACATACATCTTTTTTCATGTACAGTTAAGTACGTTTGCTGGGTAGGTCACCCTGGGCTCCATCCTGAGCTCCGTTACTCGTTGGAACACAATTCTATTCTCTTCTGCATCTTCTGGTGGGTGCTGAATAATCTTGTGTTATTCAAATTTCTTTTCCTTTGTATTTGAAAACATTTCTCCTGACTGCTTGCATAACTTATTTCTGAATTAAAATTTTAAATTTAACCACTGTCTTGGGAGTTTTGCAATCTTGGATTTTTTTTTCCTTGAAAGCACGTTATGAATTCTTTCAATTGGTATTTCATTTTCTGTGTTTAGAAGTGCTATACAGTTTTCTTATTTCTTTTATTACAGTGTTAAGATTTTTAACTTGTCATGTTCTTCTGGGAGACCTGTGAATCTTAAATTGTCTTTGTACATCCTGTCTTTGAGATCAGTGTGTTTTGCTTGAATAGTGAGCATATTTTTAAAATGCTATTTTTTGTCTTGTATATTGGCCTTTACTTCTGTGTGTTTGCATTCACAGTCTGTTATTCTGTTTTGTTTCTTTGGTGAGACTTGCCATTGCAAATTCAAGTTTTTTTAATTTTGCCCATTATTTTTGCTATGTAGGCCATAAATTCTGCTCTTACAATTTTAATTTCTCTTTTAAACAACTTAGGAACAGCATGTTTGTGGTTTCATGTTCTCGTATTCTACAAGGTCCTCTGTCTTATCAAGTGTAGGTGCCTGAACTTGTTTACTAGATCTTGAGGCAGTATTTCCTTTTGCTTTTAATGTTTTCCCTCTTGGTTGTTTGCTTATGTTCAAAGTCTTTGAGTTTTCTTGTGATTTTTGGTAATTTGAGTCTTTTCCTCTTTTGCTCACTTTTTGACTTCATCCTTTTTGATGGTTTACTTGGAGGCTAGATGTCAGAGTGTCTTAGCCTCCTTCCATGCTGGGCAATTCATAATTCACCAACCTAGGTCAGTGCCCCAAATGACTTGTATGGGCATAATTGTCCTGATCTGAATGTTGAGCTCTTTACTTCATGTTTAATGGAGCCGTGTACAACACCCTGGTGGAGTAGCAGTGGTGCCCCTATGTCTTCTGTTTCTCACTTATCCAGCACAACATCAGGAGGTCAGAGAACTGCTATACTATGTACTATGGCACTGATTTCTATAGTTTGGGTCTCCATGGCTCTGGGAGAAGGATGTTAATGGGATGTGGGTTTGAGCTTCATTTCAAGTCTAGTTATATGTCTTGCACCTTATCCTGTTTCTTTGTTCTCCTGCAGAGACCTTTTGCAGAACAGAATGCTGTTACTAATGCAATGTCTGTTGTGGGCCCAGCAAACTTATGTAGTGTGGAGTACTGTCTGTGGCAGCCTGGTGCTGGGATCTCCACGGCACTGGGAGAAAGGAGGTGGGATTGGAATGTAGGGTTGAGTTTTGTTGTAAGCCCATGTGTCAAGTCCTTGGGTTTTGTTGCAAACCTGTCTGTTGGGTCTTTGAACAAGTCTTGCTGCTTGTAGTGTGATACAGTGAGGGAGAGGTGCTGTGAGTTCAGGGAAGGCATCAGTTCAGTTTTTTTTTTTTAATTCTTTTTTTTTCCAGGTATCCTAGACCATGGAGACAACTGAAGTTATCTTTGTACATATTTTCTGTTTTGAAGAAAGAGGTTTAAGAAGTTGAAAGGATCAGGGAAAATGTTGAGTTCTTCATTTTGTTGATCATACGACTTGGCTATCTAATCCTTTTTGATATTTGTTAGTATTCATTGTTATATAGGAAGTTGCATGGGGTTGTACTTGTATCCCCATCTCATGTTAGGGCAATACCAGTGACTGGTATTATAGACATAATACCAGTGGCATTATGATTTTGACATTTTTTTCTTTAGATAGTATCCTTTAAAGCTTTTCTTATTTGAGTTTAAAAGAAATTTTTATTAGTAAAGCAGAAGTAGGATGCCTGTTCATTTGCCTAATTTATCTATTATGACAAGTGCTTGCTTGGCCTTAATCCTGCATGGAGCCAGCGTACTCACTCTGAATGTAATAAAAGGGGTTAAGGTTTTTTATTTAGGACTCTAAAGTTCTCAATGTTTTTTTCTCCCGACTCTTTGAAGGAGCAAAGCATATTTTTCTGTTTTGCACTTTAAAATTATTTACTCGGGAGATTTCATCATTGCTCTCTTTGCAGGAACAGCATGAAATATTACCTTCCTAAGTAGTCTAACTGAAAAGTCACTTCCCTTTTCTGAATTGCATAGAAGAAGGGTTGAAAATGACCTCAGAGGTCATCTATACAGCTCTCTCTGAGGATGAGGAAACTGAGGGCAAGAGAGGGTAATTGATTTCCCATGTATTCATTTTCCATAATTGCACAAGTACCAAAGCTGGTTTTTAAACTTCTTACTTTGAATCTAGTGTTCTTTTTACTACACGTTTTGTTGTTGTTCCGTCATTTCATTTGTGTCCAGCTCTTTGTGACCCCTTTTAATATTTCCTTGGCAGAGATACTGGAATGGTTTGCCATTTCCTTTTTTAACTCATTTTACATATGAGGAAACTGAGGAAAACTGAGAAAACCCAGGATCATATAGCTAGTGTTTGAGGCCAAAGTTGAACTGACTCTAGACCCTGCACTTTATGTGCTTCATTGCCTGTTTAAATATGGGTTATTACCATGCTGTCACTCAACACACTTGTGGGTCACAGTTGGCATTTACTCAGGGAATGCAAACTTCATTACAGCGAGTAATCTTAAATTGGCAATGTGTAGGCAAAAACTAGCCACAAAATGATACCTTGTTTTAGATAACACTTAATTTTCTCAAAATATCCCATAAATACAGTTAGAGTTTTTAAACTTGTATTGTTATATTTTATTACATGATTTAGGCATGGCTGATTAAGTTCATTTTACAAAAGGAGCGGCTGAGGCCTAGAAAGATTATGATTTTTCCCAAAGATATACAGAAAAAATTAACAGAGCTAGGACTATAAATCACTGCTCTTAACACCTACTTGGACGGTTTTGCCATTGTAAAATGAAGGCCATGGGTTAGAATCTCTAAGGTGTCTTTTATGTTTAAATCATATGGTCTGACCAAATGTTTGTCTAATCATAATCAGAGACATTGGAGGCTACACGAACTGTCTTTAACAGCAAGTGCAAGTATTGATCTAAACTTTGTTTTCTTTCAGTGAGAGTGGTCCAGCTACTTACTTGAGCCATCACATTCTACTTTTCAATAAATCTACATATTAGGAAGCTTTTCCTTATATTTGTTTCTATTTCTAACCTCTGAAACCACTAAAAGTGACTTTCAAATAGTTGAAGGCAGCTATCATGTCCTTATTCTGGCTAAATATGATCACTTACTTCATCTTTATATTGCATGGTCTTGAGACTTTTCACCATTATGTTTGCCCACCTTTGGATATTTTTCAGACTATCAATGTGTTAACCTAAAATATGATGCTCAGAATTGAACACAATACTACCTTCATAAGTGGTCTGACAAGAGGAGGTATACTATGCAACTCTAATCTCCCTGTCCTTGACATTGTGCCTTTAAATTCTTTCTTGAATACATTTTTGTAATGTCACAAAGTAGTTGAATCATTTTAGGGCATTATTATGATAATAAAGTAATTTCTATATGGTGAATATCTTTTGATTCAAATATTTTGAGCACATTTGATTGGCTGATTCTACTTTGTTGCAGTTGTATTTTAATCTAATAATTATATAGTCTTGAATGTCTTTTCTGTGAGTAATAGTAATAACTCACTTATTTACCAGTTTGTAGTTTATAAAAGTCTTTCTGCACAACAACCATGTGAGGTAAGACCAATCAAGGGTTATAACAGATAAAGAAACTGAGGTTCATTTAAATGAAATGACTTGACCACATTGATGAGCATAATATATACATATATATGTGTGTATATGTGTATATATGTCATGTGTGTATATATGTAAACATATATGTTATATAGGAGAGAACAAGCAAGCATTTGTGTGTGTGTGTGTGTGTAAATATGTCATAACATAGCATGTGTCCATAATATACTAAGATAGAAAAAGTCTTATTATTCAGAAGTGTCCAGTTCAGTGAGGCTCCTTATCTTTGGTAGTCATAAACAGAACAGTGCTCCTGATCAGCTTCATCTGACCTCGTAGTTGTTTACATAGGAAGGAGTATTTTGGGTTCACTCAGAGCAAAGCAAATAATGTCTGTTATGCCAGAGCTTGCAAGGCATTACGATAGGTTAAGCTCAGAGTGTGCCAAAAAATGTCTTTCTCCTGATTGGTCAATCCAGCTTTTAGGCCTTTTTCAGGTGATGGAGCCCCCAGAATGTTTCATATACCTTAGCTAATTTGATGGATGTGAGGTGGAACCTCAGAATTACTTTAATTTTCCATTTCTCTAATAGTAATTTGTCACATTTTTTTCACATGGACATAATTTGAATTTCTTCCCTTGG